>PVJS01010179.1:0-48647 GCA_004027185.1 Glis glis | reverse complement strand
CCATCCATCCATCCATCTATCCATCCATCCATCCATCCTCCCATCCATCCATCCATCCATCCATCCTCCCATCCATCCATCCATCCATCCATCCTCCCATCCATCCATCCCTCCATCCATCCATTGGCAAAATACCCCCTGTGCCCCCAGGCTGCTGCATCCATGTTCTGGGCACTGTGCTAGTCCCTGGAGATGCTATAACATCTTTCCTTTCATGCTACCGCCTCTGAAACCCCAGCATATTGACACATCTCTGGCCAGAATGTGAGAAATATTTAAATTTCCTGGCTGGAGAGCACAATTTTGCCCTTGAATATCAAATACAAGCTGAGGCAGCGCCAGGAGGTGGTCTTTTCTCAGCTTTACACCCTCAGATCCTCTCTGTCAGTGGTTAAAGGCTCCTGCCTGCCTGGCCGATTTGTGTACTGCTGCCTGCTCTGGTCTTTGGCCACTGGTCACCAGAGGACAATGTAGAGGGTGGTCTTTGACCAGAGGACAATTTAGAGGGGTTACCAGAGGACGATTTAGAAGGTCTAGCCTCTTCCAGTTTGGACTCAATTAGGGAATAATCTTGCATTTGGAAGTAGGAAAAAAAATGAGGTGGAGCATCGTAATAGTCAAAGTGACAATTCCTTATATCTGAATAACACTTGCATGATTTCCAAACTATTTTTACATGAAATATTCTATCACCCAAGGAAGAGAAAATAGGAGGTAGATATTAGTAATGCACAAGTAGCCACACTGAACTGGCCAGCTAGACACCCTGCCCACTGCCTGCTGGTCAGGGCTAGGTACTCGCTTATGACCTTCAGGGAGCCCCAGCTGATAAAAAGTGTCCCTCGGTTACATAGAATTAGCTGGGTGGTCCTAGCACTCTCTTGGGCTGAAGACATTCTTAACCCTTAGACTCCCTGTTCCCCAGCACATCTGTCTAGCTGGCCTGTGAGTCAGGAATCTAGAGAGGCAGTGGGCAGCTGGTGGGGCCCCTCCCATGGGCAGTAGAGAAGAGAGAGAAGGAATGAAAGGCCCAGAGAGATCAAGCGAGTCCATAAGTGCTTCTGGCTGGGTCAACGGCAGAGCCAAGAATAGAATTTTAGATGATCAGATGGTATACATTTGTCTCATAGCAACTGACCTCACGTTGCATTGTGGGATATTTGTATCGAACTAAAGATTTTGGTTATTTCCTTTTCAGTTTCTTATCATGTCTCATTTAGTGATGGTCTTTGCAGAAATATGATGATGACACGTGAGCCAGAGAGGACCAGGCTTGAAGAGAAATGACCCTGGTTCCTCACTGGAGCGCATGTTGTTCATACCAGCTTGGGCTGGGGCAGGTGTTAGCAAAGGAAAGCTATGGTTGTAGGTAGGAGGTGGGAACCCTGGGGAATCCTGGGGAGCATCTGCTCGCCTCTAAGGAGGGCTGTAGAGACCTGGGTGGGCTTGAGCTGCTGAGGCAGCATAGCACCGGATGGAGCTCGGCATCAAAGGGTTTGCTGACGTCCATCGTAGCAGGAAAGGGCCACAAATGTGCCACTGAGGGAGATCGGGGCTCAGGCTGAAACAAAGGCTTCCCCCTGAAGGTGAGCTGAGAAGCAGGTGTCCAGAGGAAAGGCATACATGGAGAAGAAATCCACAGACCCTGAGCCTCACTGTAGAGAAGAATCAGACTGCATATCAAAGGGCCAGACAGTGCTTGTTGTTTAGTAGACACTCAACACATACTGGCTCCCCAAATGGTGTTGGCTGGTCAAAATTGAATCCAGATAACCACAAGGCAGTTCCAGGAAAATGTTCCTGTAAGGGGTAGCAGGACTTGTATGCTAAGGTGGTTGACAGCTTCTTTGTTATAAGAACACATGATGCTCTGGTCAAAGTAGCCCGGGGAGCTCAGAGTTGCTCTGCACTGGTATCTGCTTTTCCCCTCAGTGAACCCATGGATCTCCTTCTGGGGACCCCTATGGTTCCATGTATCACGAGTTTAAGAACCAGTAGGTTAAATTACCCCTATGGACAATTCCAAGAGCCGATAATTTTTATTATGAACCAATTTCTCTGTAAGTGACCTCTTGCTTTGTCACCTTTGAGGTCCCCTTCACACATATGGCTTAGCTGAGTAGATAATGGGTTTGGACATTGGGTAGACCTGCCTAGCCTTTTCTAATGGAAAGCTGTCTTCAGTCAGCAATTTCACCAAGAACTATCTCCAAGAAGGCCGAGGCATGGATGTGGATTGTTTTATTTTTCTCCAAAGGCCTTTGAATAGAACTATAGTAGATGGAAAACAGAGCCACAATTATTGCCTTCCTGTGTATATATCCACCTACAACATGACTTTCGAGGGCCTCCCATCAGGATGTGGAGCCTAGTTGGGTGTGGTGGCGTGCACCTGTAGTCTCAGGTACTTGGGAGGTTGAGGCAAGAGGATCTTTGGGCTCAGGAGTCGAAAGCCAGCCTGGTCAACAGAGTGAGACCTCATCTCAACGAAAGAAAAAAAAAGAAAGAAAGAAAAAATGGAGTTCATATCTTCACCCTGTCATGTAAGCTGTCCAGAGAAAAGTGGAGGGAGGGGCATTGTGCCTGTCTTGAGCATAGATCTCAAAAGCCTCGTAGCTTCTGCTCTCCCTCTTTTGGAAACTCAGCAGACATCATGAGACAAGCCCAGGGTACCACGCTAGGCCAATGTCATGTTGCACAAAGACAAGCAGCCTTAGCCATGGCTGTGCTATGTCTAGTTGGTTCTCAGCTGAGTGAGCTGACACCACAAACACCCACCCATCTGAGCACGACTCAAATTGTCCATCAACAATGTCATGAGCTAAATAAACTACTGTTGTTTTAAGCCACCCAGTTTTGGGTTGTTCATTACACAGCAAAAGTTAGCAGCTATGAAGGAGCCAGGCAAGGAAAAAGATCAAGACAATATCTAGAATCTGTGGTTGTCATCACGAAGGGCCTGTGTGATCCTTAGTGGCAGAGATGATGAGATGGTGTCTTGTCAGCATCTTTACTACTATAATCTGAAACCACTGATCACACAACTTAGATGAAGGAAGATTTATTTGCTCACAGTTTTGGAGATTTCAGAGTTCAGTCCATGTTAGGTCAGGTCTGTGGAGCTCAGGGCATGGAGTCGGGAAGCAGAGAGAAGGAGAGAGCAAGGATCTGCTCTCACATCAAGAATGCCGGAAGCAAGAGTGAACAAGGAGAGTCAATGATACAAGCATAGTCCCTAAGGCCACATGACTAGCGACCCACCTTCTCTAGCCACACCCCACCTGCCTAGGGTACCCCCCAGTAAATCCATTACAATGGATTTATCTACTGATGAGATTATAACCCTCATGACTTAATTATATTAACTCCGAACAGGGGACATTCTATATCTGACCATAACAGATGGGTTCCACAAGCCATTTAATCTCTTCTTGGGCATATAGGAGTCCCATACTTCCCAGCTTTCTTGTACCTAGCTAAGGCCACATCACTAATTCTGGAAAAAGCTAATGTCAGTAGAAATGAATGATACTCATGTCATTTCTGAGAGTGGTTAAGTATTCAGTATGCTTTCTTCAAATTCTCTCTTCATCTGCCAGCTGAATGAAACCTTGGTGACCTCAAAGACATGATGGCAGAGCCACAGATGGAATCAGATGGCTTAGAAGAGAGTGCCCCACCTATATCCACCCCTGATATGAGCAACTTATGGTATATTAAGCTACTGAGATTTAGTACTGTTTGTTATATCACCTAGCATCTCTTATACTGACTAACACCTAGTTCCTACTTACAGATAAGGCACAATTAATGCCCTAGGGCTCTGAGGGAATTTATTTTCAAGAGATCCAATTAACTTATTTTTTATTTTAAATACATTGAAAAATTAGACAATGCATTCACATGCTTCCAAAGTCAAAAGAAAAAAGAAGGGTTTAGAACAAAAAATATCTCTCTCACACTTGTCCACTAGCCATGAAGATCTTTTCTTTGAAGGCACCATTAAATATTTCCTATGTATTCTTCAGAAATATTTTGTGCATATGCAAACAGGTAAATATATATGTATGTATATATATTCTGTATGTATATGTACATAAAATACAAATGATAGCATGTTTTATATATTGTGTACTTTAAAGATTTAACAATAAATTTTGGAGACCTTTTCTTATACTACATAAATAACTCCTTCATTTTTTTTTTCAGCTGCAGGCTCCTACATTGGATAGGCATATTATCATTAATTTAACTATCTCCATGTTGATTACCATTTGGCTTGTTTCCAAACTTTTCTGAGATGAAAAGTACTGCAACGACCCCATCCTTATACATATGTCATTGCTCACAAGTTGACACTAAAGAAAAATGTACTAGAATGGAATCAAATGGCGTTATGCATTTGTATTCTTGATGATTTCCAAATTATCTTTGGATAGGTTTAGCAATTTACACTTCTATTAGCAGCATATGAAAGTGCCTGTTTTTTGCAGCCTCCAACGCAGTGTGATAATCAGTGTTTTGATCTTTGATGAGCCGATAACTTCTCTATTAAAGTGCATCATGACTCTTTTCGTATGTTTGAGGGATTGGTTTTCTTTTGGTGGACTGTCATTTACCCATTTTTTCTATAAAAAATAGAAGATTTCTATAACAGATATCAGACGATTGGTCTTTTCTCATTACTTTGAGTCACAGAAATAAATAAGGTTCATGTTGAGATTCCTCTGTGTTGACTGTCCTTAACTGAGCATACAGCTCAGAGATCCCAGACAAGAGGTGTTTACTAAACACCTATTAGAAACAGGGAGGTTTATAGTCATTACCTCATTCAATCTGCACAACAATCCTGTTATTATTCCCATTTACAAAACGACGACACTAAGGCAGCGAGGGCAGATACCCTCTGAGGGTTGCGGGAAGGGTGTGTCACAGTGGGGTCTAAGCGTTGGTCACCATGATGGGAAAGACCCACACCTTTTCCTTCCACCATGTGCTTGCAATCGTCCCCTCTTCCCACGCTGTAGGATCACCCCGGGGATGCGAAGCTTTAACCTTCTCGGCTCTGCATCTCCACCTCCTCTTTGGGGCAGTGGCGCCTGGCTGGGCTGCGGTTAGTGGGTGCACTAGGAGACCTGGCCCTACCCTTCCTTCCTCACCATCTCTCTGGAGCCGTTTACGAGCTCCTTGGAGCCTCTAGAGTTCTGAACCAGCGCTCCTGTTAGCACACACGATCGGCACCAGGTCTCCCTGGGACAAAGCGCTTATTGGAATCCTCCAGAAGCCCACTCATCAAGCTGAGAGGCCTCTGGAAACAAGCCCCTTTCCATCAGCCTGAGACAGAGTGACCCTCCCAAGGGACTCTGGGCAGCCTTTACGAACCAATCAAAATGGCCCACACACTGAGTCTCCACCAGCTTTATTTTATTTACCTCCAAATCATATGGCGGTTGCATTTGGCGGTGGTCTCCACGAGTTGCTTAGAAAATGCTTTGTGTTAGTGGCTTGCCCCACTCCCCGTGCGTGCGGCCAGAGTGATACACACTATTTAAATATATATATATATATATATATATATATATATATATATATAGAGAGAGAGAGAGAGAGAGAGAGAGAGAGAGCTGGGCTTGGTGGTGCACGCTTGTAATCCCAGTACTTGGGAGGCTGAGACAGGAGGATCGCAGATTCACAGCCAGCCTCAGCAACTTGTGAGGCCCTCTGCAACTTAATGAGACCCTGTTTCAAAACAAAGAAATAAAAATAGGGCTTGGGATGTAGCTTGGAGGTAGAATGCCCCTGGGTTCAACCCCCAGTTCCACACACAATATATATATATATATATATATATATATATAGATAGATAGATAGATATAGATATAGATAGATAATTAAGGAAAATGTTTGACGCTTGCAAAGTCTGCTGGCAATGAGCAGCCAGGGGGAAAGGTCTCGGAGTGGAAGACTGCCGGGATGTCAATGAGTCAGTGGATGAGTAAGACCCCCACTTGCTCCTCTTCGTACCCTTAGGGTCAGCACCAATTTAGGTGACTCACTTTAAAAATGTTCTTAGATTTGTGTTCTACTCCGGCCCTGCCTGAGCTTTCTGAACTAAAGATGTTTCTCAAAGGGGAGAGATTTCTGTTTTACTCTTCTGAGCAAGAAAAAGGAAGAGGAGAGGACGCAAACCCCGTAGTGGGCACCTGTGTTCGTCAGCCCAGCCTCCGTGCCACCTTCTGCAAACGGCACTGCAATTTTGCACTGGGGTACCACCTCCCCTTTATTCCAGGCCGCAGAGTTTGTGGGGATGACTCCCCACTTGGCTCCAAGGAGCAGACACATGACATGGGCTTGGCCAAGGGGATAGGTCACAGCTGGACTTACGACCCACGCTGACGAGAGTCAGTCCCGGGACTTGGTTAGACTAGATCTGGGAAAGGTGATGTTTTTTCCCTGTTGGAGAGGCCACCGTGGCAGAGTAGACACCTGTTTCTGCTGGTGGACATCTTTGTCACCATGTCGAAAGGGCCTGCAGGGAATGAAGCCAAAATAGAAGAAAGACAGGGCTCCCATGCTGGAGCCACGGAATCTTTCCAATGAATGTTCCCTCACTCCCCTTCCATGTCATTGGAGCCAGATTAGCTCCTGCTATTGTCATTTGCCGTCAAACAGTCCCGGGCGGGGGGCAATGGTGGACCCCTCCCTTCCACCCGAGACCTTCTTCCCAACCTTTAGAGAAGGTCAGGAGCTTTGCTGTATGGCGGTCCCATTATGATCCTGAGGTCTGTCAGCGCCAGGCCTCCTCCTCCATGGGGGAGAGGGAGAGGAGGCGGGAGGCGCTCAGTAATAGAGAAGAGGAAGACTTGGACCTCCCTCTGAGCTCAGCAGAAATGTGCCAGGTAGTGCACTGGTATGGTGACCCATCAGAAGCCTGTCATGGGCCCTAGCTGCAGGAACTCTGGTATTGAGAAAGACGACACGAATGCTCAAGACGTGAGCCTCCAGGACCAGCCCTGGGTGGAGACCTCGTGGGCCATGGCTGGGGAGTTCACAGAGGGTAGAGAGGCTGGTGGAGAGGCAGGCTTCCAAGCTGTTGGGCCAGGGAGTTAGAGAGGTCAGTAGAGGGCAAGGAGGAAGGGCAGTGCCCACAGAAATGCCACCCTTAGAACCAGTACAGATTTGCAAGACTAGAGGCTTCTCAGGCCCCTAAGCCCGTGCCCCCATTTCTGGGTGAAAGGGCACTCTTATTTCTCTCCTTTCGCCCCCTCTTTTCATCGTTCCTCTTCTCCTGCTCGTTCTCCATCCCGAAGCGCTCTCGGCGAGCAGTGGGCAGTGGGAGGGTGTGGTCTTGGGGAGTCATTTGGTCTGCTCCTCCACCCCCAGGAGTCCAGCACGTGAGCTTTGAATTACCTCAGAGCGGAAGTAGATTAGACCGAAGGAAGAACCAAGCAGGACTCCTAAAAGAGCTAGAATCGGTTGCCAAGGCAACATGCCGACTCTTTCCCTGAAGGAATTTTAAAATAGGTCACACTTCTGGGAGGTGGAGAGTCCTGCCAGGAGAGATGATGGAACCTGCGAGAAGCTCAGCCCGAGAGGAGAGGTTGAGTTCTGTCAAGTCTCCGATTTCATGATGGGAATCTACAACAGGCCAGCTCCCTCTCACCAGCTGGGCCACTCTCCAGGTGACCTGTTGGCACAGCTTGGGGAGCACACCTGGTGGTCCAGGTGATGGAGGTTCAGGTGCCCACATGGTTATGGCTTCTTCACATGCCTTCTCTGTGGGGGTTGAGCACCTGAGCATCACCTGGCTGCACCCACCTTCCTTCACTGCAGGTGCCAGGACCTCTCTGTGGCTTTCCACCCAGTGCTGGAACTCAAGCATCTCTGTCCTCTGTTACCAGTTCCTTAGGACGTGGATTCAGGTTGGACTCCCTGACCTGTCTCCTCTTAGACATGAGATGAAATCGTGCTATGGAAATTTTTGGAGCCCCAGTTCCTAATAGGTAAAAACTGGGCAGCAGGCTGCCTGCCTGGAAGCGATGGGGTGGAGGAGGAGCTGAGCTAGTGCCGAGCAATGGTCCAGCCCTCTCCCTGGCACAGAGCAGACCTGTCAGCATGGCCAGCTTCGGAAATGGTCATATTTCTTGAGGATCGGATCCCAGCTCAGGTGTCTCCTAGGAAGCTCTGTCTCAGGCACCTCTCGCCTCCTGCTCCCTCATGGCCTCCTTTATTCCCCTTCCAGACTTGCACTGCTATGGCTATGATCATTTGATCGACATCTACCTCCATGTTAAGAATGGGAAGGCAGCGACCTCATCTGCTACATTTACCGTGGTACCCCCAGTGCCTGGCACACTGTAAGGGTTCAGTCAAGGTTTGCTGAATGAACAAATGATCGGAAACCCTTCTTGGCAGTTACATATGTTTTTGCTTAATAAGACCTGGGGGAAATGAAGACATTGCTTTCCAATAAATGGAGTTTCTCTGGGAGGGAATTTTTTTTTTTTTTTGCAAACCCATGCCCAGGTGATGTTTATAAATAGTTAAACAGGCCCCTGGTGGGGAAGCAGTGAGTGGCTCCTGGACTTACATGCTCTGGCTGAATTTTGCTCCTGCTTGCTCTACTTTCATGCAACCATCTCCAGCACTTGCACCTGCTGCCTCCACCTGCTAAATCCCATGGTCCAATCACAGCTGCGTGGCTTCAGGTTCTTGGCAGAGGAATTCGGCTCAAACTCTATCCCCAACTGTGGCTCCCCAGATACCTGTTGATGTTTCTTTTTTCCTTCCTACCTGTCTGGGAGCATGTTTGTTCCTGGCACATCTTGCTCGTGCTCCTGTGGGCTTTGGTACCATGGTAGCGACGTCACAGGCTTGGCGCAGGCATGGGTATACAGAGGCACTGGGCGGACAAGTGCAGGAGGCATTCTGTAAATGAGATGAGGTGCTTAAACTTTAACACTAGTTACTCCATATTGCCACCCTGAGCACTACGAGGCCATGAGCTCCACTAAGAATGTTTGGCTTCAGGCAGGCTCGCCGTGAACTTCGCTAACGCTGCATAATGCTTAACCTTGGCTTCTGCATCCCTGCCGCTTTGCTTACGCAGATGTAGAAAATGCAAGCAATGTCAAATGTAAGGTCAACATATATTGTTTGGTCTCAAGTGAGTTGTTTTCCATCATTCTGAAATTATGTGAACTTGAACTTTTGATCCTGTAAAACCGTACTTTTTCCTATATAAGCAGCCATCAATAGAGCCTCGGGGCTGCACTCACAAGGGGTGTAGCCCGACCGGTCATAAAATAAAGACCTCAAAATTGGATTTTTTTTGAGTCTAGTGGTGTCTCTGAGGGTTCCCTTGTTACATAAGTATCTCCTGGGGAATAAAGAGACCATTCCTGAGGGATGGGTGTTGGAATGCTTGTCCACTGGGCCAAGAAGAGACCACACTGTGGGCCATTGATGGGCTGTCTTTCCCTTAAGCTAAATGGAGAAAGCGCGAGGGGAACAGGAGACACTGATGAATCAGAGACCAGCAGTGGGAAAGGTGGCGACTCCGATTTCTCTCCCAGCTCACTCCCGTGGCTCTCTGCACACAGCCTTCGTTGTTCTTGGAGATGAGCTTCTTTGGTGCCCAAACACATTAAAATGTCCTTTATGTCTTTAGGAACCATCAAAGCAGTAAACCACTTTGTCTACAGTATTTTGTTACAACAGCCCCACTGGACTAATACGTCATCTGCATTGTTATTATTATTTTTTTTTTGTGGTATTGGGGATTGAACCCAGAGGCATTCTACCTCTGAGCTACACCCCCAGCCCTACTTTTTATTCTTGATTTTGAAACAGGGTCTCACTAAGTTGCAGAGGGCCTCACTAAGTAGCTGAGGCTGGCCACGAACCCGGATCCTCCAGTCTCAGCCTCCCAAGTACTGGGATTACAAGTGTGCGCCACCATGCCCGGCTATATTATTCACTGTGGACCACACTGCTCTGATAAGCAGATCCAAAAGGGGAATGGTCTGACATGGTAAAAGGTTATTTTTGGCTCGTGTGCCTGGAAAGGTGTTCAAGTCTGCAGGGCTTGGACATGGAATGCTATTTTATTTTAATTAATTAATTAATTTTGGTGGTACTAGGGATTGAACTCAGGGGCATTCTACCTCCAAGCTACACCCCCAGCCCTATTTTTTTGTTTTTATTTGGAAACAGGGTCTCACTAGGTTGATGAGAGTCTCACTACTTGCTGAGTCTGTCCTGGAACCTGTGATCCTCCTGTCTCAGCCTCCCAAGTCCTGGGATTGCAAGCATGCACCACCACGCCCAGCAGGAATGCTATTTTAGAACACTATGGGTAGGAGCTGAAATCCTTCCAGTTCCTTTTGTCTCTGCTCACCTGAGATTGTGTCCCTGTGCTCAGTTCTCCTGTAACACGGTGCCTGTTAGAGCGGCAGGGTCTGAGCTGGAGTCCCCCACCTGTCAAAAGGGGAACAGAGGCTCCCTGGCTGCCTTGGGTTGGCGGTGACGCTCGGCGAAGCAAGGTGCACAGCGGAGCTCCAGGAGCTGTGTGGTTCGGAGCTGGGGTCTGGACTCAGACTTGGGCTTGATTTCTGGCTCCATCTTTACTTAACTCTGTGACGGTGAACAGGTGTTTAGTCTTTTGAAAGGATCTCAGTTTCTTCGGCTGTAAAATGGGAAAAACAATAACAGAGTTATTGTCAGGGTTATAGAAGATAATAATATAATAGAAGATAATAAGTAAGACGCTTAGTACAGTGAGTGGCACAAAGTAAGCACTCAGAAAGAATCCAAGTGTTGAGTGCTCTAAAAATAGTCAGTGAGCTCGACGCGCCCTTCTGAGTGGCGTGACACCGCGTCGCATCTTCATGCTGCAGGCTGGCCGAATGATGTTTATAGGCCACCAGCAAGCTCCTGATGTTTGTCACATGTCCTCTGCTGATCAACTCTTCTCCGTGACAGACTGATCCAGGACGAGGGTGCCGGATCTCAAGTGAAGACTTTTGGTTGGAGAGTTGTCAGTTTGAACATGAAATACACTCATAACCCAAAGCAATGTTAAATTCGTGAAAGAAATTTCCCCACCCCCTTTAAAGGTGTCTTTCAGTTTGGCCAAACTGAGTGACATTTACATGGTGCTGGTGCAGCTCAGAGGGACACTGAGAAGCAGTTTCTAGTGCATCTGGCTGTGAGGCAGGTGAACCTTATGGTTTGGAGGGCCACAACATTTTCACAGGCTCCAAGGCAGAAGCATCGGGGCAGCAGGGGCATGGCGGAGAAAAGCTGCCCTGCACCTGACAGCAGGGAAGCAGAGAGAGAGAGAGAGAGAGAGAGAGAGAGAGAGAGAGAAGAGGAGAGGAGAGGAGAGGAGAGGAGAGGAGAGGAGAGGAGAGGAGAGGAGAGGAAAGGAGAGGAGAGGAGACAGAAGAGAGAAGGAAGAGGAGAGAGGAGAGAATAAAGGCGAGGAGAGGGGAGAGATGAGAGAGGGGAGAAAAGAGGAGAGAAGAGAGGTAAGGGGAGAGAGATGAGGAGAGAAGAGAGGAGACAGGAGACAGGAGAGGAGAGAGGGAAGAGGAGAGAGGAGATAAGAGAGGAGAGAAGAGAGGACAGAGGAGAGGGAGAGGGGAGAGGACAGAGGAGGGAGGGAAGGAGGGAGGAAAGGAGGAAGAGAGAGGGGGGATCAGGGACACACTCCCTAAGGCCACACCCCCAGTGACCTACCTTCTTCAGCCTCATCCTACTTACCTACAGTTACCGCCCAGTAGGCCCATTCAAATTATTAATGTATCAAGTGGGCGGCAAGATCAGAGCCTTGATTCAATGATTTCACCTCAGAACGTTGCTGCCGACATGGTCAACATGTGAGCTTTCCCGGGGGATATTCCACAGCCAAACCCGAGCACTGGCATTTCCCCTCACCTGTGACATCAACTGCTTGCACTCAAGTCCTTGTCTCAGGATCTGCTCACAGGGTAACTCAAAGTGACATTTGTCGAAAGGATGAAAAGGAAGCCTGGAAGAAGCGGGAATTGATGATTCTGATAGCTAGGAAAGAGACTTATTAGACAATGTTGAAAGGGGGCACGGGCTGAATCTGGTGAATTTGGGACTCCTTTAATTTATTTTTTTCTCAATCACTTTGCTGGAAATTAGGCCTTCTATTTTAATTAGATATAAATAAGCACCTAATAGAGTCCTTGATACATAGTAGTTGTGCGTAGTTGTTGAATTCATGAGTAGGGAGCTCCCCCATTCCCCCCCCCGCCCCAGTCAGGCATGTTTCTCAACCAAATCCCCTAAATCAACACGCACTACTGTTACATCAGTTCTCCATTTCTCCGTTGTTTGCCCCGAGGTGTCTGGTTGCTCTTTTCTTCCCAGCCCATGTGCAGGTCTCTTCATTCCGACATATTGACCTTTTTCTTGTTCGATTTACTCAAGTTTCCAGTTACTGAGGTCCTTGTGGCCACTGACTGTGACACCTTATTCTTGCCGCTCTCCTCAGCTTCTCGTGGCCCACAGATTTCTTCAGACGCGGTCTCTGTCCTCACCTGGGCCCTGGTACAGTTCTTACCCAGGCAGGAATGAAGCTAAGAACCTGGGGCAGGAAGTCACATGACCTGTGTGTCCCAATGTTCCTTAATCTGAGGGGCAGGAAACTGCTCCAGTTAGCCGAAGGAAAGGAGTGCTTGGAAATTTGTGCACTCTGATTTCTCTCTGCCATTTGGAGACTCATGGTTTCTTACCTCTGCAGTGGCAACTGCTGCTTCGCCATGATGTAAGGGCCACCATGAGCTATCATGGCCCTCACAGAGTTCCCTTAGACTCCATCTCTGTGCCCCATGATCATGCACCCATCAGATTGGCCCAGTATGGAACAAGTATCTCTATCTGTTCCAGCCATCTGTGACTAATGGCAAAAATCATTGTCTATTGAGAATGAGTGGGGCAGTTCCTCCATGTTGGAGTATGGAAGAGAAGAAAATGATACATGTATCTAGGATTCCTCCAAAGGCCAATGACATCTCTGTGGTCAAGAGGACATTCATAGAGTAGAATGTGTATATATCATCATTTCAAGACCTTGTGACCTTCTGGGTATGCCTGTCATGTGGTTCCCACAGAAGACAGACCCTCATCCATGCTCTTGTCTATTGGAAGACTACTTTTATTGAGAAGACACTTATTTATTATAATACTTTATCATTACTTTAATAATATTTTTATTAAAATAATATAATATTTATTTATTTAGGATACTGGGGGAAAACAAACAATTTCCTATGGTCCTATTCTGATTTTAATTAGAATATTAATCAGCTACATTCTGCACAGTTTTGGCTAAAAATCCACAATGCAATATACTACAATTCCTAGGAAGGGAGCCAATTTAATTTGTATTAGATATTTTGCCCCAGGTTAGCATTAGGGACTTATTATTGCATGTCTTGTGTAGCTATTATTATTATAAATGTGCATATTGTGCAAATTAAAATCATATTTCATTCAGAGAAAAAAAGTCTCTGCTTGCTTGCTTGACTAGTAACTGTGTTCCTGTTCCCAAGGGAATCCAGTGGCTCCAACATCTCTCCTAGTAGACCTAGCAAGGAGCTGATGGTCCACACGGTGTCTTTGTTCAAGGATCTATCAGCACTCACAGAAATGTATGATAACTATGAAGATAGGAAAGCGCAGATGCTGTGATATATCTGGTGGGGTCCCCAGCCTTGTCTAGAGGTCAGGAAGGGTCTCCTGGAGGACAGGGTATGTAAGTCAAGATCTGATGGTTGAATAGGAGTCAAATGGGGGAAGGGAAGGTGATGTGTGAGGAGGAAGGGAAGAAAAGTTCAGTATGGCTGCATCATAGCAGATGAGGTGGTGACTGGCAAGAGCAGGACTGGAGTGCTAGAGTAGGGCCGGGTAATGAAGAATTTGGTGCCCTGGTAAGAGAGTTGAACTTAACCATGACCATCAATGGAACTTTGAATAGAGGAGTGATATGAGATTTGCATCTTAGGAGGATCCTTCTGGCTAAGAAATGGAGCATGGGATGGAAAGGATTAATAATAGAAGCAGAAACATTAAGAAATCATTTCCACGATGCAGGAAAGAGCAGATACTGGCCTGAACTATGGGAATGGCCATGGGAATGGAGAAAAGTGGATGGATGGAGAGATATTTAGGAGGGGGAACTGCTAGGTGATGATATGGATTAGAAGGGAGGACACGGAGGAGGAATAGGCCAGGGGGAAGATCCAGGTTTGCTTGAAACATTTAATTAGATGATGGTGCCATTTACTGGCATGAGAAATACAGCAAGAGGAGAAAAAGAGGATTGGTGGAAGGAAGGTGATGAGTTCAAATTTGAATGTGCTGAACTCGAAGGGCTAGTGGGCTCATGAATAATGCTGTCTTAGAGGTGGTTGCATATATGAGTCTGCTCTTCAGGAAGAGACATCTGGGTGGGGATAAAGGTGAGGAGTCCCAACACAAGGTAGGTCTTTGAAGCCATGGGTTCTGTTGGGGTATCCCAGGGGAACATGTCACATGAGAAAAAGAAAAGCCAGGGAAGAGTCCTGAATAGCATTCAGAGGGTAGGGGAGAAAGAGTATGGAAAGGAGACTGAGAAGGAAAGACCAGAAGGACTTTAGTGTCACTTAAGCATAAGGAGATGTATAGAGGAACAGAGAGAGGGCACGAGGGCACGGTCAGCAGTCTCTAAGGCCGCTGAGGGTTCACACAGGGTGGTTCCCCAAAGAGCTGAACTCAGCCTCATCTACGACCCCAGAGTCCAGTAGCCAAAGACTTTGGCCCTTACTCGCTGCGATATATTCACCTCCAATTTTTGGTTCTGCTTATCTTTTATTTTTGAACTCAGATATATCTTCCTAATTAAAAGAACTATATACAGTACCAACACATGTTCAGTGTAGTGGTAGGTTTGCACTTGAACTCTCTCTGAATTTGATTAGAAATCTTTATCCAGAAATAGATAATCACTGCTTTTTTGTACCTACTGTTATACTCACCACATAAATGTGTATTTATTTTGCTTCTTTCAAGTTGAGGTTCTCAAAGGTGTTCCACAAACCAAAATCATCAGTATCACCCAGTGTGGTTGGCAGAATTGTAAGATGGGCCCAAGATCCCAAATTCCCTGTGGACATGCGCTGTGTGACCGCCTCTGTTTTAATGTGAGTAGGACGTGCATATGATGGGCGATCACTCCCATGATTAGAAGGGATTTTGCTGGTTTAATTAAGGCCCCTAATCAGTTGACTTTGAATTGATCAAAAGGGAGATTATTTGGAGCTGGGCCCATCTTGAAAGAACAAATTCAAAGCATGAAAGAAATCTCTTTTCATGGCTTTGAGATGAAGAAAATGTCCGTATTTTGAGGGGGCTTTGGAAGGGATGCGTGGCAAAGGCTTGAAGGTGACATCTAGTCTCTGGCCTGTAGCAGCAAGAAAAGGGGGCAGGGCCCCCTGTACCACTCCTCCCCTTATCCCCTAGGGAAGGGGGTTCCACACAGGGATGGCAGCCTCAGGGGTGCATGAGGAAGAATGACCTAGTAAAGGGCTGGGGGGTGCCAGGATCACATGAGGACACTCTGGGAAAACGTTTTCAAGGGCACCAGCAAACACCACCCAGGCAGCTCTGCACACCCATGGCGCCCATGCCCTAGGGCAGCATTTCCCCAGTGTCCTGTTCCAGGATCACTGGAGGTGACGTGACGAGCCCTCCACAGGTCAGAGGGACATCTGGACAGGGTCATACCGCCACTAAGTGGTGACACCGAGAGGACCCACAGCGGGTCCTTGAGCACGTTAGTGCTCAGAGAGTCCAGGCTGCCCCTGCCATCAGCGGGCAAGACCAGGGAGAACCCAGCACTGAGCTGGGCTTTCACCCCATTTCACTTTGCCAGGGGTGGGGTCCCACGGTACTCCCTCCAGATGGGTATCAAGGAGGGTGGAGTTGAGCAGAAAGAGGCCACAGGAGGGAAACACGGTGTCTTGAGGGCCCATGATGTACCATGGGCGAGATAAGTGGTCTTATCCCATTAGATCCACGCAGTGGAGTGATGGGTCACCTGGGTACAGGTGGAGACAGCAGACTCGGGAGCCTAGAGACCCGTCCAGGGAGTACCTGGACAGTGACTGATGGGGATCACACCTGGAATATAAAATGGTTCAGCCACTCTGGAAAACAGCCTGACAGTTTCTTAAAACAAAATCTACACTTAAAAAATGACCTAGCCATCCTACTCTGGGGTGTTTACCCCAGAGCAATGAGACTATGTCCGTACAAAAACCAGAGCATGACTGTGCACTGCAGCTGTACTGGTAAGAGCTGAAATCAGGAAAAGACAAAAATATCTTTCCATACATGGCTGGAGCACTGGGGAACGTCCATACTGAGGAATACGACCCATCCATGGAAAGGAACAGATTATTGATACACACAACTGGGATGAACCTTCAAGGGCATTACACTGAGTGGGGAAAAAAAACATACTCTCAGAAGGTCACATATTGTGTGATTCCATTTATATAACATTCTTGAGATGACAAAATTATAGAGATGGGGAGCAGATTAGTGGTTGCCAGAGGTTAGGGATGACAAGTGGGAGGAGGTGGGGATGGTCGTGAAGGGCCAGCAAGAGGGAGTTCTCTGTGGTGATGGGATAATTCTGTACCTTGGTTGTGGTGGTGGGGGCAGATATTCATACATGTGACAAAATGACATAGAACTATAAAAACACATTGTACCAATGTCAGTGTCCTGGCTTCCATATTGTACTGTAGTTATATAGCAAGGAACCCTTGGGGGAAGGAAACTGGGTGAGAGGTTCAAAGGACCTCTCTGTATTACTTTTTGCAACCTCCTGTGGGTATATAATTATTTTTAAATAAAAAATTAAGAAAAAATTTAAAAAGTAAAATACTTTGTAAGGTGACATTGATACTGTCGATTCAAATTTAGGATCTCAGAGTCAATCTCATCGTTCTGATATCTGTGTGGACTTCCTCCCACTCTGGACATACAGATTCTTAATCACACCATCATTAAGTACTCATTTTCATACTTACTTTTGTTTTCTTTTTACTTTTACCATGCACATCCAGCAGACGCAAAGCAAGAATATCAACACTCCCACCAACAACATGGCCACAGGAAACAATTATTTTTCAAGGAACATCCTCATTAGGGATGTTTGGGTAATTCAGAATCACTTGGAATATTTTCTCTCTGGGGGTTATGTTATCAATGGAAATCTATTTGTGTTCATCTGTTTAATTTTGCTTTTGATTTTAGCGATTGCTTTTCAAAACTTTATTCCATTATGTAATGGTATAAATTTTCCCACAATTTCAAGCCGAATCCTCAAAATTATGTTCAAAGAAACTGAAATTATATCCTCTGTATCCCCATCTGCTTATAGGTAACTGCTTACAATTTTTTCGGTTTATCTTTTCATTTTAAAATGTGCATCTTCACACATATGTATTTGTACATGTACGCATTTCTTTTTATCTCTCATTTTTTAGGAATGATACAACCTCACCGCAATGAAATTATTGTTTCGCCACTGATCCTGGAAACCTCTTCCTAATACCATCTGCAACTCTTCCTCTTTGACAGGTGCATAACACTTCATTGTGTGGCTGTACCACGTGTTGTTCAATAACTGTTTATTGAAAGACAGTGAGATCGTTTCAGTTTTTGTGCTGCTCTAAATAATGCGGTAGCAAGCACTTGTTTACGCATATCTTTCCTTATTTTTGCAAGTGTACCTTTGGGATAGATTCCTGGAAGTTGTCCAGCCTCTCTTGACCTTGGAGTCTTAATCAGTAAAATTAAAAAGGTTTGGGGCCAACTCTAAATTCGACTCTATTCAGCTTTAGAACACAGGCATGGAGTGGGACGAGGTGGGTGGGTGGGGTGTCTGTTAAACATTCCGTAAGAAAACAAGAGTCAAAGTGAAGATTTGAGCCCGGTGTGGTGGCGCATGCTTGAATTCCCAGTACTTGGGAGGCTGAGACCGGAGGATCCAGATTCGCGGCCAGCCTCAGCTACTTAGTGAGGCCCTCCGCAACTTAGTGAGACCCTGTTTCAAAATAAAAAATAAAAAATAAAAAAAATAGGACTGGGGGGTGTAGCTTGGGGGTAGAATGCCCCTGGGTTCCATCCCCAGTACCATAAAAAAAAAAGTGAAGATTTGCTGTTGACAGAGAGTCTTAAGGATGGCTTCCACTTCTACTTATTTTCTTCTCCAGTGCTTTGTAATCCTCTTCAGCCAATTTAGAGACTGTCCCCCCTATGTTATGGGGAGGAATCTATTTCAATAGGAGCAACATTTGATTATCTGGAAGAGCTTACCAGGGACCGGTGGCCCCTCTGATGACAGTGACTAATGAATGAGCTCCGTCGTCGCGTGGATGCGGAGGAGCGTGTGTGGCTGCGGGTCCACCCTTAGTGAGATCGAAGAGTCCAATTTGGTCTGCAGAACAAACATATTTATGGAGGCTTATTGAACACGAAATTAATGTAGACGACATTAATCTAAAAGGAGCTCCAATGACAGCCACAGGGGTAGTGTCTAATGCAAGGCAGAGTAAAAAAATGAGCCAGGCTTGTTGCAGCCTTTCCTTTTGTTGAGAAAATCTGAGTATCCCCAGGGCTTTAGGAGACTCTAATCCTTTCTCTTGAACAACCTAGCCTCCACATAGACCCAGCGAGCCAAACAGAATCCCAAAGAAGGCACAATCGCAGAGATAAATGTCCCAAAGTGGTGTTGAAGGATGCCCACGGGGGCACAGTCTCCTCCGACTTTTGCTTCCTTGAATGTGTGCTGTGGTTGGGGTTTCTTTCTTTATTTTTAATGTACTTTTATTGGTGCATTATAGTCTCACATCTTAAGGTAGTTCAGAGTGATAGTGACGTATGTGCACACAGTACCGGGTGTTTATTTGCATTCGTCTATACCCTTGTGTTTCACAGTGTGGTTCATAGACCACAAACGTTATCAGTATCACTGGGAGCTCATTAGAAATGCAAATTCTCAGGTCCGGCCCCAGACCTGCCGAGGAGACTCTGCATTTTAAGTGGATTTCCAGGCAATACATGAGCCCCCTCGAGTTTGAGAAGCCCTGTTCCCTAAAGTGCCTAACCTCAGGTGTCCTGAAAACCAAAAAACCAAGAGCTGTCTGATCAACTTCCCCTTCTAAAGCATATGATGAATTAAAGACTGGTGCAATTTGGAAAATAGGAAGAAGTTCAAAGGAAAAACACCCAATCACTTATAGTCATATGAACTTAATATAACTACCATTAACATTTTATGTAACTATGATTAACATTTTTCAAGGGTGCTGGGGATTGAACCCAGGGGCATTCTGCCTCTGAACTATACCTCTAGCCCTATTTTATTTTTTATTTGGAAACAGGGTCTCGCTAAGTTGCCACGGGCCTCGCTAAGTTGCTGAGACTGGCTTCGAACCCGTGATCCTCCTGTCTCAGCCTCCCACGTACAGGGATTACGGGTGTGCACCCTCACGCTGGGCTCTATGATTCATATTTTTAAGGTGAGTCCTTCCTGCCTTTGTTTTATGCATATATGATTATTATTTTTAAACACAAAAGGTAATTACTTGTTTGGTCATTGGAACTAGAACGCCCCTGGGTTCAATTCCCAGTACCACCACCACCAAAAAAAACCAACCGAAAAGAGGGAGGGAGTTGCTGAATTGAACAATGATCTCTTCCATACTCTGGATACTTGGCATTTTTTCAATCCACCGAGGTTTATTTACTTGAACAAGGGTGTTCCCCTTCGCTTGGGTCTGCCTCCTCCCGAGCTCTTTGTGAAGGCTGGCAAAGTTGCCCGTGACACCTGTACCAGCTTCTCAAGGTTATCTGAGGGGTATTTTCCCAGCCTTTTGATATGCTAAGCAGTCATAATTGGAGGGAATTTAATAAACAGCCATTACGTTGCTAACAGAAGTGTCAGGTCTAGTATAACTAGTAGCTTTCTAATCATGAATAAAGATCAGCAGGGACTGGCAAGACACGTAGTGCCCCAGCTGGGCGCCAGCCAGATCCAGATGTGGCCCTGCAGCCCCTTTCCGGTATCCGTCCAGATGGGAGCATACTTGGGGGCATTTCCTCCCTTCCACTAGAGAGCAGCAGCTGAAGCTCAAATCAGCGAAGGGCAAGCGCTGCCCTTCCAGAAGGCCAGGCATGCAAGGGGTGGGACCCAGCCGCCCCTTCCCAGGTCACAGGACTCAGAGCTGAGGACATCAGGAGGCCTTTCTCCTACATTCCAGGGACACCCTGGTTTGGGCTGAATCTCTTAAGCGTGGTGTCTTTTCCCCCTGGGCGGGAGTCCCTGGCTCAGCTGCCGGGTGCTCCATGGGGAAGGGAGTGGGCGTGGAGCTTGCTTCACCCCAAGGCAGGGGTGGGGGGTGGGAGTGGGGGGGTGTTTTTCTCTGCAAATGCTCCCCAAGGAGGACCAGTTAAAACAACAACAAAAGACATCAATCAGACCTGATGGGGTTATTTTAAGGCTGAAGGGAAAGTATCTAAATGGAAAAAGAGGTGGGTGGCCCTGGAAATCCGACCCAGGTCCCCTCTGCCAGAGCCCCTCATCCCCGCCTGCGCCTGGAGCCTGGCCCCCACCCCTCGCTGGCCACATGCACCGTGTGTGCCTCGCCTCCGGCGGGGCCTCTGCAGGATAGAGCAGTGTTTGTCCCCACTGCGTGTTGAACTTGGCAGGTGCAGGAGCATCTCATTCCAAGCCAAAGTACCACCTTTCGGAAGGGAAGCCTGGGCCGGCCGTCCTCAGTCAGGACGGCCCTGCTTGTAACCGCTGTGAATATTGTCCTTCTCCGCCAGGCCTGCCAGGCCTCCCACTGGGCGTGCCTGGGAAGGGGAGCAACAGGCATCCAGGGTTGGAGAGCTGTGGGTAGCAGGAGTGGAAGGGGTGCCAGAGGTCCAAGCCGCCCAGACAGTCCACTGTTACTTGGGACAAGCGAGTGGTTGTGGCCATGCTCAGGCCACTGGGTGCCCACCGGGGTGTGCGGGGCCGGCTGCAGAATGAGGTCTTGTTTCCCAAGAAAAGCCTCCTGTCAGAGGTCTGGACAGACACTGAGCATACTCAGAATGTTCCTCTCCCTTTCCTGTTGCTTCTCCCCAGATGACACGGACTCTGTGGCTCCTGAGAGAGAAGCTGGTCTCCGAGGCCCTGAGAGGGCGCCTGGCAGAGCAGAGAGGCAGGGGACTGCCAGCCTTGGTGTCTCATTTGAACACTGTTGCTGGAGAGTGAGGTGGCTTGTCCGCCCCACCAGCGTTGGTGACAGAGGTCATCAGAGGAGAAGTCTCGAAGCCAGCCCTGCTCCGTGCTGGCTATGTGACCTGGAAGTGACAGAGCCTCTCTGTGCCTCAGTTTCCTCCTCATGGAATGGGGATATTGTCTATCACATGAGTGTTGTGAAGTTAGAGGAGATTGTGCGTGTGCAGGTGCTCACGTGGCTGATATCTTTCTTCTTTCTTTTTTTTTTGTAGTACTGGGAATTGAACCCAGAGGCATTCTACCTCCGAGCTACAGCCTCAGACTGATTTTATTTCTTATTTGGAAACAGGGTCTCACTAGGTTGCTGAGAGTGGCTGATATCTTAACCATCCGTGTTCAAATGTCAGTGTGTGCACATGGAATGATTCTTACTTTAGCTTCACGATCGTCCTGTGGGGTGAAAGGGAAGTGTGGGGTGACAGTAATGACATCTCATTTTCTAGCTGGAAGGCCTTTGCCAGTAGAAATAGTGGTACTGGAAGCTCTGCCTCTGGGACAGATAAGATGACCCCAGTAGTTTCTGTACCCATGTTGGGTATTGTTAAGGCTTGGACTTAAAATGCACCCCCGTCTAGACCTTCTATGTGGGTAATACAGCCATATTCAAGGGTGGAACATGGCTGGAGGGGGTGGGTCCCTAGGGATGTGGCCAGGGATTATATCTGTCCCTGGCAGCCTCCTCTTTCCCTCTCTGCTTCCTGCTGCTGCCAGGAGCTGAGTTTGGCTGGTCCTCCTCTGCTCTAAAGCTTTGCGGCTGAGCCATCGTTCCTGTCGGGAGCCAGCTGATCATGGAAGGAACTCTGAAACTGAGAGCCTAAAATGAATCTTTCTTCCTCTAAGTTGTGCTTGTCAGGTATCTTGGGCACACTGACAGGTGTATTTTCTTTGTCTAATGGACTTTCTGTGAAACGAAGAGCTTTGGTGGAGGTCAACAAGGTCGCACATTTTCAAGACCCTCGAAGGCTACCAAGGACAGGTTGTCTGGAGTAGGAAAGATGACCTGTCCTCTCTAAGTGTCCTCCAGATGTAATGAGGGCCACATAGGTCGTTTCAGATTTTCTTATAGTTACATTGAAAAATAATTTTTAAAAGGCAAAATTAATTTTAACAATATATATTTTAACCCCCTGCATTAAACATATTATCACTTTAACATGTAACCAATGTAAAAAAATATGGGGTTGCTTTATATCCTCCTTTGATACCCCATGTTTGAACTCCAGCATGGATTTCACTCCCAGTATGAAGAAGTCTTGGGACATTCCTGATCTGCATTCCAGTTTCACAAACCTTGTAATTGCCAGAAGAGAGTCACGGACTCAAGAGGTTCTAGATAGACTTAAGAGGTTTCCAATAATGGAATCGAGCATTGGCTTTTGCAAAATTAAATTAGCTAAAATTAAATTTAAACTTTCAGTTCCTCGGTCCCGCTGGCGACACGGCAAGCGTTTAATTAGCGGCCACTCCAGCGCGTGGCCATCACACAGGACAGGGCAGGAGGGGAGGGGGTCGGCTGGGACATTTTCTTGTCCACTTATATTTTCATGCTTAGCATTCTCTTCAATAACTGCTCCTGTGCAGGAATTGTTAAAGTCGCTCCCTGTGTTATAAATATTTATTTAACACTAGACAGCACACTGTCCACCTCACTCACCGGTCACACAGCAGGACAGTACAGAGGATGACCCTGGCTGCCCTGTGCACAGATCAAGCGGTGGACTCTGACACCATGGCTGAGCGAGGGCCCTGGTGTCAGTCCATGCGTTAAATAATTTAAAATATTAATTCTCCCCCCCCTTTTTTGCACAAAAATAAACAGACACAGAATATCTGATGGATCACGTTTGCACCACGTTGGAAGACCAACCTGTGGTCTTCCTCCCAAGCTGGGGCACAAGTGCTGGTCCAAACTTCTAGGCAATAAACGATGACTATTCTGGGTGTCCGCCCTTCAGATCTCCTCTGCCCTCCCAGGGTCCCTGGGTCTTTTTTTTAAAACTTTATATAAAACATTCATGAATTGCCATTTGTCTCCTGACTTTATATTAAGTACATTGCTATTCAAAACAAACAAAACCCCAAAGTTACCGAATCATTCCAATAGTGGTCACACAGAGATAGCTAAGTTTTTGCTTTAGAGTTTGACCTCATTTTGTTCTCTTGGGGTAGTGACCTTGCTTCTCTGCACTGCTTGGTGACCTTGACAATGGGGTCCTATCTTGAAACATGGGTGCTCAAGGAAGGAAAGGTGGATAGAGGAAAAGGCCAGGATTAGGCATTTCTCAGTTCAAACTCTTATGCATCGAAGACCTTGAGAGGCGGACCTAGCCTCTGCTGCGTACATAACCACAGGATATGGGCATCCAGGACCTCTCGAGATGCTGAACAGGGAAGGGATCTCCTTAGAGGTATTCAGGGAAGGTTCCCAAACCCAGAGAGAGAGAGAGAGAGAGAGAGAGAGAGAGAGAGAGAGAAAGAGAGTCTGATGCCTGGTTTCTAAACCATATGGGACTCCCTAGGAGGGGGGCAACGTAAAGTAGTCAGCAATCTATGAACAACTTGGAATACGTTGTAATTGGTTTTCTTTGATTCCTGCCCCAAGAGTCAGTAGGGCATTTTCCAGTTGCCTCTGGCCTCCCTTGGGCCCTTTAATAATCTAGTTCCCAAATGATTCACAAGTCGCTTTCAGTCTCCTTCAGTGAACCCCCAGACCCTTCACTGCGTAGATTTTTAAAAATTAATAAACTTGATTTTGGGGGGCAGTTTTAGGTTCACAGCAAGACTGAATAGAAAGTTCAGAGGACTCTCTCACACCCACACCCCATCCCTCCACATTCCAATCCCCCCATCAAATCCTACACCACCTGTGTTACAACTGATAAGTTCTAAAGAATGACAGAAAAAATATTTTATATACTTTCTTCAATATTTAATATTAAGTATGCCATGTATGGCATGTAGCTAATGTGGTGCAAGGGAAATCCTCTCCTTACATATGTGTGTTGATAAAAAAGAATTAAAATAAGTGAATTAAGCCTCTAATTCAGTAGGTTAGGAAAAAAAGCAACAACCCATAGCACAATAAACCTAAGAGGAATAGTAGGAAATAAAGAATAACATAAGAGAGAAATAATGAATTGGCAAACAGAAAATAATGAAACAAATTAGATATCCAAGTTTGGATTCTTTGACAAAACCAATGAGAGAGATAAAGCATTATTAGCATCTTAATCTAGAAAAAAATGGGAGAATGCAAAAATATACAAGATAAAAAATGAAAAATGGGAAATAAAACCTATATAAAGGACATTTAAAAAACCACAAGGGATTACTTTGCTCAACTCTGTGTCGATAGATCTGAACAGTTAGATGAAATGGATAATGTGCTAGGAAAATATGCTTCAACAAAATTAACTTGAAAACAGAAATTTTAATAAACCAAGGACAATAAAAGAAATGGAGAAACTTGTCAAAGATCTGCCCTCCAAGAAGCAGCAGGCCCAGACAGTTTCAAGAGGAATTATTCCAAACCTTTAAGAAGAAATCATTTCAATGTCATTTAAGCTGTTTCAAGGCACAAAAGAAGGAGAAAAACCTGCAAATTCTTTTGAAGAAGCAAGCATAATATTGATACCAATTCCCACAAGATTGTACAAAAAAAGAAAATTACCATCCAATTTCATTTTTATTAATGCAAAAACTTAAACCAAAGAGCATATTAATAGAATAATACAATTTAACCATGTAGAGTCTAATCCAAGATTATATAGACATTGTGTGTGTGTGTGTGTGTGTGTGTGTGTGAGAGAGAGAGAGAGAGAGAGAGAGAGATAGAGAGAGAGAGAGAGAGAGAGAGAGAGAGAGACTGGGGATTGAACCCAGGGGCATTCTAACTGTGACCTATACCCACAGCCCTGTTTTACCTTTTATTTTGAAACAGGGTCTCACTAAGTTTCTGAGGGCCTAAGTTGCTGAGGCTGGCCATGAACCTGTGATCCTCTTATCTCAGCCTCCCAAGTACTAGGTTGACAGGCCTGCGCCACCACGCCTGGCTTATACAGACAATTTAATAATACAAATGACTTAATAGAGTGATTCAATAATAGGAAATCTTTTATGTTGTTTTAAAAAATCAAAGAAGTTACATGAAAAAAATCATAGCTCCATTAAAAACTGTAACGTGCATGTTATTGTTGAATATTTTTATTTGATATACTGGGTAACATCCTACTAGTCCCAATGTGTTTTGTTTTTTTTTTTTTTTTGCAGTACTGGGGATCGAACCCAGGGGCATTCTACCTCTGAGCTCCACCCCCAGCCCTATTTTTTATTCTTTATTTTGAAACAGGATCTCACTAAGTTGCAGAGGCCTCACTAAGTAGCTGAGGCTGGCTGCGAACCTGTGATCCTCCAGTCTCAGCCTCCCAAGTACTGGGATTACAAACGTGCACCATCACGCCCGGCCTAGTGCCAATGTTTTAGGGCTTCTAAAAGTCTTAGCCAAGTCTTGATTTGCAACAAGAAGTTAGGTAGCACTGCGGACTGACTGTGTCCTGTGGGGTTCCTGGGGTCTGTGCGTTGACACATTTTGAGCACAAGTAAACCTGGAGTCTAGGAGAGGCTGAGGTGTGGTCAAGGCCCTCAGTCTAGGTCCCTTACAGACGCTGCCCCTGTAGGGGAGAGCACAGCATTCCCTACTCTGCTGGGGTCTGCAGCACTCCTAGGGGCTTGGACTTGTCATGCAGCTCTCCGGAGGAGACTACAGGAGCTGGCCCTAGCATCCTAGCAAAGACAGCAGCTAATTTCCAGGGCATTTAAAATGGTAATATATTTAGATGCAGTCAAAGACCGAAGGCGACCTTGACGTGGAGGAGGGAAGGTGATACACTAAGGGGGATGAGCACAGTAGTAAATCATGTGCGCTCTCCTGCTGCTCCACCACAATCCAGATATGAATATAGCCATCACCCCCAAAGTATATTCATGCACCCCTCTAGAAACATGTATTCTGTTTTTATTAATATGTGCTAATCATACATATTAATGGGGTTCAATGTGGTATTTCAACACATGCATACAGTGCGCACAGATCAAATCAGGATAATTAGAATTCCCCTCTCTTTCTTCTTTCTTTTTTTTTTTTTGGTGGCACTGGGGATTGAACCCAGGGGCATTCTACCACTGAGCTACACCCCCAGTCCTATTTTATTTTTTTATTTTGAAATAGAAACTTGCTAAGTTGCTGAGGCTGACCTCAAAACTGTGATCCTCCTGTCTCAGCCTCCCAAGGACTGAGATTACATGCGTGTGCCACCATGCCTGGCCTCTTGTCATTTCTCTATGTTTGGAGTCTTGGAGTCCCTGACAGGGCCCATTTCTGAGCACTGTCTTGCTAGGCACAGGTACTAACTTGTCTCTCACAAAAGGGCTGGACAGAGGGAACATAGATATGCTTTGTTCTTTTTTGCATATTATATCATAAAACAACAACATGATGTAATAATAAATCATAATTGGACAACTGGGTCCTGTTCTTAATTAGATCTTCAGTGCATTCACCACGAAAAGAGCTCCGGATTCATTAACATAAGAAGGGGAGAAAGCAAGGTCCATCCGGGTCCGTTTTTTTCAGGTTAAGTCTCTGTTGTCATGTCAGCTATGCAGAAATCCATCCCAGATTTGCTGCAGCAGAGGGGACCTCCCCCTGCAGCCTCTCTAATGAGCAGTTTGACACAGGAAAACCAAACCCCTTTTTCCTTAAAGAAGAGAGCTTCTCTCTAGGATCCTGGCCTTCCTGTCTCATTTAAAAAAAAAAAAACAACAACTGTCAATTTAATCATTGAAAAATGATATTTCTGCATTGTTTTGTTTTCTCTATCTTTGATAGAGGGGAGTTGAATATCTTTTTTCATATGCTTATAATGGTCGTTTGTACTCATTCTTCTGTGATTTAACTTTACATTTCTTTGCTTATTTCCCCCCATTGGTATGGTAATGTTTTTGAGATTAATTTATGGGAGTTTTGCATGGCTTAAATTATAACCTTTGCTTTTCACATTTACTTTCATATTTCTTTCCCAATTTATAATTTCCCTTTTTGGTATTGTTGGGCCTGATGAATAGATCTTTGTAATTTTATGTGGACAGATCTGTCTGTAATCATTTATTGTATTTAGTCACAGAAACTCTTTCTTCATTCTGAAATAACTATTATACTTTTAATGTCGATTTTTATATTATTTTAAAAATATTTAGTGCACATTTCACACATCTGAATTTTTATTTATTGTGAAATCTTGGTTAGATTTAACTTTTTTTTTATCCCTCAAAACAGCCATTTTCCCCCAAACCATTAGTTGAGTAATCCGTCTCACCCCCTTAGTTCATGATTCATAGAATTCAGTATAATACACAAAGTTCCCAAGCACACTCACGCCCAATTTTCTTGGAACAGCTTAATCATTGTACATTTTTTTGTGGCAATGAACAGAAATCTGTCACCCTCTAACTTTCGATTCTTGAAACTTCTTCCCCTATCGTCCCCAAATAGGAGGACCTCTACGAAATCATTCATTCTGTCAAAGTGTGTTGGGGAACCACGCGGAGAGATGGTCACCTTGCTGGGAGCTATACTCTGCTCTTGGAGCTGGGTTAGAAACCCACCTCTGTGGGCCTGAAATCAGAATATTATAGTCACATATGCATACCCATGTTTATAGCAGCACAATTCGCACTAGCCAAATGATGGAACCAACCTAGGTATCCATCAACGGTTGGATGGATTACAAAATTATGGGATACACACACAATGGAATTCTACTTAGCAATAAAGAAGAACAAAATTATGTCATTTGCAGGAAAATGGATGGACCTGGAGAACATTATGTTAAGTGAGATTAGCCAGTCACAGAAAGTGAAGAGTCCTGTTTTTTCTCATATGCGGAAGCTAGGAAGTAATACCAGAGGGACTCCAGATAATGGAGGAGAAACTCCAGTGGTCTAGGGGAAGAGGAGGGGGAGAGGGAGGATCAATGAAGGAATCACTTACATCGACATTATGTATATATGTGAAAATACCAATGTCAATCTCAATACCCTGTATGGGGAAGGGGAGATGGGGGAGCCAGGGAAAGCCCGCCAAGTGTTGTGTGCATGTGTGTCCCTATCACTATGAACTACTACATTATGATGTGAGACTATAATGTTCCAATAAGAGTAAAAAAATGGTTTACACAAACCATAAAACAAACAAATAAAAGAAAAAGAAAGCCATCTTTGTGCCTCTGCTGGTTGCTTCTCAAAAGCTGGCTGTAGGGAACACAGCCTCAGTCATCAAAGCAGGGGCATTTTCTTCAAGACGTTTTGCATTTAAAGGTTTGAAAATAAGGGAAATCTACCCCTGGGGAGATGGACAGGTGGGTGGGAAGGAGAAGCGGCTAAGCTGGTGCTGCTGGGTAGCTAGATGGAAACGAGCAGGTGGGTGAGATTGGGACAGACCTGACACACCTGAGGGAAAAAGGTAAGCAGGCCCCGTGAATGGAAACCCAGGACTCCCCGCCTCGCTGTGGCTAGACACCCACAGTCAGAGAACTGCAGGGTACCCAGGCTGAAACCCTGCAGGGCACCCCTGAGACCCCCAGGGGAAAGTTTCCAACCTGGTGAAAACAGGGCAGACACATTAAGGTGTGGCTGAAAAGGACAACGGCCACTGCAAAATAAATCTGCATGCGGAAGGAGGCATCCAGGAGGGCGCATGAGGCTTCACATGTGAAGAGTCTCACGCTGTTGTCTGCCTCAGAAAGCGGCTTGCTCTAGACCCCCCTTTTCTGGAACGTACCCCCCTTTATCATCTCCTTCTTTGTGTGTGTGTGTGGGGCTAAGGGGGGTACTGGGGATTGAACCCAGGGGCATTCTACCTCCGAGCTACACCCCCAGCCCTTTTCTTAATTTTTGTTTCAAAACAGGATCTTGCTAGGTTGCTGAGAGTCTCCCTAAGTTGCTGAGGCTGGCCTTGAACCTGTCTCAGCCTCCCAAGTACTGGGATTACAGGTGTGGCCACCATGGTCGGCTTTATCACGGCTTTCTTTTACGGTGTTCCTACTTCCCTAAATGAACCTCTGATTCTCCCTATTTGTGCTTTCCGTTTGAAATCTTTCTCTTGGAAGAAGTCACAGTAAGGAAAAGGTTGCTGCTCGATAGCAATTTATTTCTAGGAGAGGTTATAGCTGGGCAACATAAGGGATTACTGCCCATAACAGTGTTCCCGAGTCTGAACGCGGCACGTGCCCAGGCGTTCCGGGGGCCAGTTTAGTACCTTTTCCACCCTGGGAAAAGACTTGAGGGTGCGAGCATGGGCTAAACAGCTTTTACCTTGGCGCCTGAGCGTGTAACCCCTGTGTTTTCACCCCGACCATCCCTGTGGATGAGCCCCAAGGGATCCCGTGCTCTAAGTTCCAACAGCCACAGTTCAGTGGCGAGAAGTAGTGCTGTCAGGGGACCCCAGGTCCCCTTCCCTCCATGCAGTGTCAAGGAAAGCAGATTCCTTTGTGACTGGGCAGCCCCTGCGCTCCTGGACAGTCTAGTGTGGGGGGACAGAAGCGTCGTGAAGCATATACTGAACTAATTGTTAATAAGGTTTGTGTCGGAGCCGGGCGTGGTGGCACACGCCTGTAATCCCAGTACTTGGGAGGCTGAGACAGGAGGATTGTAGGTTCAAGGACAGCCTCAGCAAGTAGTGAAACCCTCACCAACCTAGCAAGACCCTGTTTCAAAATAAAAAGAAAATAGGGCTGGGGGTACAGCTCAGAGGTAGAATGCCTGTGGGTTCAATCCCCAGTTACCCACCCCACACACAAAAGGTTTGTATCTACTTAAGCAATGAACACCCCCAAAATAGAGATGTGACATGCATTTGTGGAGCAGTTTAAACCAGTTCAACCTGTCTAAACAGGTCAAACCTGATCCACCTAGTTAAATCACATCGCTCCTGGTTGGTTCTCCTAAATCTTGTGGTCTCCAGGGCTGGGGATATAGCCAGTGGCAGAGCACGACTTGCCTAGCTTGTACCAAGCCCTAGGTTTGATCTCCAGTGCTGCAAAAACAAAGTAAAAATATCTAAATCTGGTTACCTCCAAACCAATTATGACTCCTTTTATAATGTCATTCTCGAAAGGATTTCACTTCACGCACCGTCAGCAGCCTTGTCTGGTTCATCTCCAGTTTGTCAGTACTGCGGTTACCCTGTGATGTCTAGAATTTACCAGGCCATCCAATGAAGTTGGCAGAATGGTAATCCCTCACTCTTGTTCTGTATACCTTATGGGTTGGATATTTTCTGGTTGATTTCTTCCGATCCATATTCTGAACTTCCCCTCACTGGTCTGGTCCTGTGAGGCCAGCTGTGTGGCCTGACGGCCCTTATTCTCTGGCTTTGGTTGGGTTGGGCCGATAAGAGGACACTGGTACGAGTCCCAGAGGACAGGAGGAGAGCGAGGTGTTTACTCCCCTGTGACTCAAGTCCATAACTCCTTGCAGGTGGATCTGTCTCTCCAACAGCTCTTCTCTCCTGGTCTCCTTCCTTGGCCCTGAGACATAGGGGATGCTGGTGGTTCTCACTCTGCTACCATCTTTGGTCCATTTCCCTTGACCTTCTCACACTTCTGCCAAGTAGTGCTTTCATAGACGCCTCATAATGACACCATTAGACTCCTGTCATCTGATTCCTGGGAATATACGTTTTATGCAGCATCCCATGCACTTTATGCTTGAGAACCATCAAGTGAGCAGTGCCCAGGTGGCTGAAAAGAATTCCCACCAGCTCCTTATATGATGGAGACAACTTTCTACCCCTAGGAGAGCGCTCCCTCCTGCCTCCCAGACAGGAGGCAGAGCCTGCGTGCTATTGTGTCGCTAGATGTCTACCCGGCCATCCACGAGTTGCCCTGAAATGCACCTCTTCGTGGACGTAGATCCCACCGGAAACCAGAGGCTGTGACTTTGATGAGCCAGAAAGCTGGAGTTACGGAGTGAGGAGTTGAACAGTAATGACGAAAGTGGTCGCTCCCATTTCACTGCTGGGCTTGCCCAGGGACAGCAGTACCCGATCTAGAAGGCTGGTACCAGGGGTTACCAGAGAGCACAAAGGAGCCTGTGGCCAGGTGGACCACACGAGAGGGACATTGGACACCCCGCCTTCTCAAAAGATGTACTAAAAAGTTACCCTTGAGACTGGGGAAGACTTATTTATAATTGTGTCTCCACCACTTTATTTTGCTTAATGCAAAATTCTTCTCAAGGTAGACTTAGAGCAGCCAATAATAACCGCTGTCTGGATTGCTGCAAAAACCTACCCAGGGGGCTGCCATATTCACACTGTTCCTTCAGTCCATTCTCCCAGGGCCCCCTGAGAGATATTTTTAAATGCAGGTTGGACCCTATTGTCCCTCTCAGTAAAGGTCAGGACTGGTTTTACGGTACACTGAGGGGAGGCAAACAGGAAACACCCCCCCACCTGAGTCTATAAATACATAGGTATATATCTTGAATAGTTGAAGATATTTTTCATAACCCCACACCATTGTAACACTTGATAAAATGTTTACCCTTAATATCATTTTATACCCAGTCAGTTATTAAGTTTCTTAGATTATGTCAAAAGTGCCCTTTTATGGTTATTTTGCTTAAAGAAGGATTCAAACAAGTGCCACACATTGTGTTTGATTGATTGTTCATCTGTAACCCTCTTCCCTGACTTGCTTTTGACATTTATTTGTGGAAGAAATTAGGGCATTTGACTTGTAGAATTTCCATAGTCTTGTCTTTATCTGGTTGGATTTAAATTGTGTTGTTTAGCGTGTTCCTCTATCCTCTTCTTTATCACACTAGCACTTAGGGGGCATTCAGGATACTAACTGATACTGCTGCCATTGCTTCCAGGCCCTTCCAAAGGACACTGTTGTTTACCACTTAAATTTAGCACGATATGGTTTTTTACTAAATCTTTTAGTGACACTGATTTATTTAAATGTAACTCCAAGGTTTGCCAAGACTTACAGTTCCCAAGATACATCAAATGGATATATAAAAATTTTAGGTGATTTGTTTTGGATGCAGTTATATTACTCAATAAACTATACTTTAAAATCCATCTTATGAAATCATATAATGAAATAATTCAATGATAGCAAATTCTCATTTTATTTCACCACATAAAATATTTAATATTTTCTACTTCTAATTCATAAGAATAATATTCTGGCTTCTGGGCTGATTAATTTTTAGCAGAATATACCTTTCTCTCATTAAATGCATATGAAAAGTTAGAGCATATTTCATCTCATTAGGAGAAGTATTTCCAATTATATTTAAGTTTAAAAAATGATCAAACTTAGTAACATATATAATCAGTTGTGTGATAATTTAATCCAAAAGCAATTTTTTTAAAACATGAAGAGCCTTAAGGTCACAAGAATAAAATACAGTTTTAAAACATATTAAATTCATATTTAATGTCTTTTAATGTATGATAGGGTGATCAATAAAATATTTTCAGATTTTGAAAGTATATTAAATTATGTTAAATGTTTGTGGAGTAGGTAGAAAAGAGATATGAAAGAGAAAAAGGAAAGGTATAACATTTCTTAGTGTTAAAGAAGAGCTTATTCATGTATTTTAACTTGGAAGGTGATGGGCATGAAATTATTATGAGTTCTAAATTCTCTTTAATATTTTATTAAAGGCTGATGATGGTTTTATGTTTAAATGTCAATATTTGTGGTAAAATGAAAATCATATTCCTGCAGTCGCTTAAAGTTGTGATGAAAACTTTTACCCATGAGCTTAAAAAACTGCAGTGGGGGTGCACTGCTCTTTCAAAATCCTTTTTGGGATGTGTATACAAAGCAAGAATTAACTGGTCACTGAACTATGGGAAGGCTGCAATGTCAAAGACAGGAGGTGCTATCTGTCCTTCCTGGCTCCACCCTTTCCACCTCCCCAGTCCATGGCCAACTCATACTCTGTGTCTGAGCAGCCTCCAACCACCCTACACACAGAACAGCTCTTTTTTCTTTAGTCAACTGCCCGTCAATAATAGCAATAAATAAATAATGCATCAGTTAGCTATTGCCACAATTCTATAGCATGAAGAAAGCAACCAGAGCATTGTGGTGTAGCTCAGTGGTAGAGCACTTGCCTAGTGTGTGTGAGGCTCTGGCTTCCACCCCCAGCACCAGAACAAACAACAGAAAACCAGGGCATGCTACAGTAAATATGTATTTCAGATCCTTAATCTGTGGGTTTGGCGGGTGGTTCTGATCCTCTTGCCCAGGCTCTGTTGCCCTCGGCTGGGCTTTCTCCTCTATCTGTGATCACTGGAGTGGTTCATCTCTGGTCTTCCTGGAGAGGGCTGATTTGGGCTTAGATTAAAAAGCTGGAGTCGGGCGTGGTGGCGCACGCTTGTAATCCCAGTACTTTGGGAGGCGGAGACCGGAGGATCCGGGTTCGCGGCCAGTCTCAGCTCTCTCTCTCTCTCCCCCTGTCTCTCTCTCTCTCTCTCTCTACTTAGGCCCTCCGCAACTTCGTGAGACCCGGTTTCAAAATAAAGTATAAAAAATAGGGCCGGGGGTGTAGCGCGGAGTAGAACGCCCCTGGGTTCAATCCCCGGTACCGCAAAAAAAAAAAAAAAAAAATAGCTGGGCAAGTTTCAGAAAGAGAGAGAGAGAGAGAGAGAGAGAGAGAGATCCTCTTCCTTGCTAATAAACTCTTCCCTTGAATCCTGACTGGTCTAGCCTAGGACATGTGCTCATGCCTTATCTATAACTGTGTACAAGAGTAAGTCAAGAGCTGATGAGCTCAGGCCTGGGGTGCTGAAGGAATGGGGTTTTTACAATTGGCTCAGGACAATCGGGGTCCACCTCCAGAGTATGGGTCAGCTTTTCAAGCCATGTTGCCACTACTCTGCAGAGGAGGGGTGGGATGGGATTTGGGGTGTCACCACTGTGTCCACTAAAGGTGTACTACTGCTGTGTTCACATGTCAGAAGAGGAAGACGAAGCCCAGGGAGGAAAAAGGGCAGTGTGGGGACACTCTGTAGCCATCAGATGATGGCGTTCAAACTCCCATAGGGAGCCTGGGTCTTTCGGCCCCCTGCCTTCAGCTGGCTTATTCCCATGGGTCTTCCAGGCACTCAAGTTTGTGATGGAGAACCTATGTCCTGGCCAAGCTCCCGACGCAGTAAACAGTAGGGCCCTTGATCTCCCACACCTTGGAACTTTTCTTCTGTTGGGAAACAAGCTCTGCTTTTCTTTAAAAAAAAAAAAAATGTGTTCTTATTTTAAAATCAGAGACTCTTTGGCCTCATTTGAAGAACATGGGTGGTCCCATCCCCTGCTTTATTTATTCAGTGCAACGTCTATATCGACCCCTTGGACTCGCATCTAACTGGTTCCTACTCCAAAGTCCAGGCCGTCTTTGAAGGGAGCACACAGGGCTATGTGTGTTGTATCTTGGGATGGTGTATTAACTGTGATGTTGGTTTGGCTACTGGGAGAGGCAGGAACAGCACAGGCTTAAACAAGGTAGAAGTTTTAAACCTCTACATTGCATAAGTTTTTGACTAGTCAATTTTTCCAGGGTGGCTTGGATGCATGAGGCTAACCATAGACCCAACCACCTTTTATTATTGTCCTATCAAGCTGTTGGCCTTGTTGGCACGCGGAAATTGACTTGTCCCTGGGATGGTGGCATCTGATCCTTAGACAGTGGGAAAGATGAAGCAGGAAGTAAACAGCTCCCTTTTTAAGGAAGTAATCAGGAACTTAGTTACACAAATCACCCATCAACTAGAATTTGGTCAGATTGCCACATTTAGTTTAAGGGAGGCTGGTAAATATAATTTCCAGTATTGTAGCTAAAATTTGGGGTGACTTTATTCTAAAAGGAGTGGAAGAGTGGATGTTGAGAGACAGCTCTCTGACAGAGGGCTTTTTAACCTATCATTTTACTTTGAATAACACAGGGCACTGGAACACATCTGGATAGTTAAAATATTATTAGCACATTCGATTCCTTAAAGATGCAATTAATATTTTCTCACAAATGCAGTTAATAATTTCGCGACTCTCAGACAGACCACGGAGAGGAATGAAATTTGAAATTTTAATTGAAGTATCTTTATTCTTACTAATTCATTTTAATCTCCAGTCCCTCCTCTGCTAAAATTAGACCACGGGGCTCAGCTTATCTCCCCAGGAGCGGACTGAAATGTGGAGGTTGAAATGAGCCAGTGCTCAGCTTTGAGTTTTGAAACAGACTTTTGAAGCTCATGGCCTACGCAGGACCTTTGAGAGATAAGACTTTTTAAGGTCTAGACTGCTTGAATACCAGAAGACCAAATGTGTGCCCTAAACAATAATTTCTGAAGGAGTGCACAACGATGAAAAAACATGTTTTCTCACCCAAAAGTTAAATAAGATCTGGAGGAGGGAGAGGCAAGTGGGGAGGGGAGAGCGAGCAAGATGGGGGAGCAGTAGGGAATAGTGTCGGGTGGGGTCTGAGTATGAATTCCCAATCCCTTTTCCCAAGTTGGGGCAGACCCTGATCTGGGGAGACCCCTGGGTGGGGTCATCAGACGTGGCAGAGCCAGACCACTGGGACGGAATCCACTTTCAACATTTATCAGCCCCTGACTTGGGCCATTTCTCTCTGTGCCTGAATATCCTGTTCATCACAATGGTAATATATACTTCGTGTTATTATTGTGAAGTTGGGATGAGTTAGTACCTATGAAATATACCTGGTACCTAATAAACAACTAATAAGTCTCTTGCGATCATTAGTTTTTGAGGGAAGAGGGGTCTGTGTAGTTTTATTTTGTCTCTCATTTTGAAATCTTGAGTATCTAGCATGTCTTCTATATTTTTCCCAGTGGTACATGATTTAGGCTTTCTACACTTGAGAATTTGAACTATTTTATCATGGCTGGGGGTATAGCTCAGTGGTAGAGCGTTTGCCTAATGTGTGGAAGGCCCTCGGTTTGATCGCTAGCACCACACGCACACACAAATTATTAAGTAAAGCTACTTAAAATGTTATAAAACTCTTTATAAAGTTGCAAAAAAAAGCATAGGGTTGAAAAAAATTCTTATAAACACCAATTGCACAGCATGAAACTCCAAATGTGTAATGAAACTCCAAATGGTAATACACCTTGTGGAAATTCTAGACTTAATTTCAAGATGATTAAGTAAATTAACATTCACAGGTGTATTCGATTTTTACCGGCAGTCGCAGCACCCCGGTCACCTGACATTAACATCCCCCTGGTGTCCCTCCGTCTATGGATACCGCCGGCCCACAGACGTGAGACATTACGAGAAAACCATCCCCAATAAAACGTGGTGGAAACACACTCCAAGGAGAAGATTTCCACAAGCGCAGAGTTAATCCAGACAATCTGAAAAGGATTGGCTTCGTGCTGTCTTGAAATTGCGATTGCAATTGAATCCGGGCTGCCCTGGAGTGGGCACGAGGGACGCGGCTTACGGGACAATCACAGGGCCTTAGGTGGAGTGGCTGGTCCCTTCCCGGTAGCAATGTCATTCCCTTCCTCTGTGCTACACACACTCATGTGCACACACAGATGTACATCCCACACCCCAACAGCAAGCAGAGTTCCCCGTCCGCGCCTCTGCTTGGGTTGCTATAGCAACGCTTGCGGCCAAGTTCCCAGCTGAACAACTTCCACCAGACACCAGGATGTTTTCTTGCGTGGCTCTCACAGAATCGGGCTGAGATGGACTGGAGAATGGTGTGCAGTGAGAGTAGTGGGGAAGGCCCCCCGAAAGTGGGCAGTGGTCCCAGGAGAGGAAGACTGACCCCCATGTATTTGGAGTGACTTACCAGGCAAGGACCAGTTTACACATGGCGCCCCTCTCTGGACACTGTAGGACTCAGCGTGGAGGGAGGTGACGATGGCTCTGTGCAGAGCCGCGGCTTCTAGAACCCCCGAGCCTGTCTGTGAACAGGTGTTCTCCTCTGCTTAACACCTGAGAGGGCTTGAACTACATGGAAACCTCCATCGTCTACTTCTCCACCAAAATGAAACAGAAAGCAAGCAAGCCATACAAACAAGAAATCTCTAATGAAACTCGTGGTCAAAACAGACTCATGTTTCTTAGTGTTGTTTTGTCTCCAGGACTCTTGGCTGCCAGTTGTCTGTTGCTCATTTAAACCAACAGCCAGGCCCATAATTCCCACCACGCTCATCGCGTGAGCCGGACACTGAGTGTGGGATCGAGAACGAGGTGAGGGGACTCACATGGGAGGTTGTGCATACCAAGGCCTCCTCGTTCCCAGACCAATGGCCAGACATCCATTTAGGTTCTTTAGGGATAGTCAACATCACCCAAGAAACCACGGGATTATGAGATAAGGAAAGCTCTAGAAGCTTCTCCAAGTCCTTTCCTCAACAGTCCCCTCCTCCTCCTCCTCCTTCTTTTTCTTCTTCCCAGGGGCGTTCTACTTCTGAGCTACATCCCCAGCCCTATTTTATTTTTTTATTTGGAAATGGGATCTCGTTAAGTTGCAGAGGGCCTCGCTAAGTTGCGGAGGCTGGCCGCGAACCTATGATCCTCCTGTCTCAGCCTCCCAGCTGCTGGGGTTACAGGTGTAACCCCACTGCACCCAGCTAACAGTTTCTTCTTTGAATCTGGCAGCAGGTTTGCAAGGGCAGGGGAATTCTTGCATCTCTTTGATGGAGAAAATATACAAACCCTGGGATGAAGGCTAAGAGACAGCTGAGGAAAATGTTTAGCATTTACTGGGAAGAAAAGACTTAAAAATAAATGAACTAAGCTTTCTATTCAAGAGGCTAGAAAAAAAAGTAGCAAGATCAACCCAAAGTGTTTAAGACATAGGATTCCAATCTTGGCTCCGCTATTTATATCGACTAAGAGGCTTTTGGTCCAGTTAATTCATCTCTCTGAACCTTGTTTTCCTCAACTATAAAATGGATGTAGTAACAAAAATACCAGCCTTGACATGATTATGATAAGAATCAAATGAGATACTATAGGCAGAAGTGCTCCGTAAATGCTATAAAATGTTATTCTGAAGGACGACGGTCACTGTTACAGAAAGGTAGAGTATGTCTATAGAGTCCCACTTATGTCAAAGAAAGCAAGGAAAAATTTGAACTGAGAGCTACCAATATGTTAAACTATGGTAGTATTTCCCACCCCTGCTCCCTTTCAAATTAGAATCCTCTCCAAGGAATTTTTTTTACACATTTTCCTAATGTTACTCTCCAGTGAAATTTTACCATCGATGTATTTTAACTATCTTATTATGTACTGTATGAATATCCATGCTTTATATCCATAAAGAGTAATTTTTCTCCCCATAGGGACCAATTTTTGTCCCTTGCGAGGGTATATCATCCTTATTGGGAGCGCATGGCCTAGGGATAGTAGAAATACAGGTTTCTCTCTGTGTTTCTTTGGTATCTTCCTTTCTTACCTCTTACTGTCCAACTCCTCTTCCTTCTTCCCTTTGTTCCTCTTTTAATTAACATGCATTCCTTGTATAATTTAGAATAGCATTGTGATTTAAAAAATAAAAAATAAATAAAGATGGGCAATAAATGCACTGGACACTTCCAGACCCCTTCTTTATGTACTGAAAGTTAATGCAGGTTAAAAGTCAGAGAGACCTGGGATCAAACCGCCTGATCCCAGATAACAGTGCACACTCCTGTGCCTGAGGCATGTTGCCTACCCTCTCTAAGCCTCAGTTTACTGATGTGTGACACATTGATACCTATGTTGCAAGGTAACCCACAGAGACACACCAGAGTCCAAAAATCCAATTTTGAGGTCTTTATTTTACCAACTGGCCGGGGCCACACACCTAAAGAATGCAGCCCCTAGCCTCTATTGACGGCCTCTTATATAGAAAGAAAAGCACAATTCCACAGAGTCAAAAGTTCAAGTTCACATAATTTCAGAATGATGGAAAACAACTCACTTGAGACCAAACAATATATGTTAACCTTACATTTGACATTGCTTTTATTTTCTACATTTGCGTAAGCAAAAAAGATGCAGAAGCTGAGGTTAAGCATTATCCAGCATTAGCAAAGTTCATGGCGAGCCTGCCTTAAGCCAAACATTCTTAGTGGAGCATATGGCCTTGTTGTGCTCGGGGTGGCAATATGGAGTAACTAGTGTTAAAGTTTAAGCACCTCATCTCACAAACAGGGTCCCTCCCTCCAAGTGTCTGATAATGTAACCCCATTTCTGCCAAGTTGGTAGTTGCTAACACATTGCCAAGACAGGAAATGCTCAACGCTGGGGCTCCTGGATAAATTGCCTTCCCCCCCAGAATGCTGGCAGGGAGGGGATTTTAGACTCCAGAGCAAACAGGGACACTCTTGGGTCGCGTCCCTTCTGCATCAAACCATGTGGGTGTTGATTTGCCTAGTACTCTCTCATCCGTCCTCAGCCTTAATTAAAAACCTAATTTTTTTCTATTACCATAACAATGAGCAAAACAACAACTGATTTGTTTCGCCAAATTAATTCTCCTTTAGGGAACCTGGGAGAACATTATTTATCAGAGCAGCAGACAGGGATTTCAAAATGGGAACATCTTTCCGATACCTATGCCAAATTTAGAAAGTGATGAGACTAATATTTCAACCTCTCAAGGCGCCTTAGAGGTGCGTCCGCTGCTGGGTCCCCTGCACCCAGGACGATGCTGGCATGTGGAGCACCCTTAGTCGTCACTCGCAGAGGGGATGAATGGAATTAGTGGCTCCAGGATCTCATTTTTCTCAAATGTTATTGGCTGTGTATGCGATGGCCTCACAAGCGGGAGCAGGGACTTAATTTGCTTTGACATTCTATAGGTGTCACACGTATTTTCTCCTGTTGGGAATTAAGACAGAACAGGTTTATATTTTTTATGCATGGTCAATATGAATAGACTCCTGTAACATTATTTTATTTGCCAACAACGATCAGATCAGGTAACAGTGAAAGGTATCCAGAGAACTAAAAACATATTTCCAAACATAGGCTCCAAAGTCCCTCTTTTTCTGAGGAAACATGATGCTCCATGGGATATAATGGTACCTTAGGCCTATAAATGCAGGGGATGGTGAATTCACAAAATATTTAAAAATGTATGGCAAGCCGGGTGTGGTGGCGCACGCTTGTAATCCCAGTACTTTGGGAGGCGGAGACCGGAGGATCCGGGTTTGTGGCCAGCCTCAGAGCTCTCTCTCTCTCTCTCCCTGTTTCTCTCTCTCTCTCTCTCCTTAGTGAGGCCCTCCGCAACTTCGTGAGACCCGGTTTCAAAGTAAAGTATAAAAAATAGGGCCGGGGGCGTAGCGCAGAGGCAGAACGCCCCTGCGTTCAATCCCCGGTACCGCAAAAAAAAAAAAAAAAAATAAAAAAATAAATAAATAAATAAAAATGTATGGCAAATATTTTGATAGTATGGACTCCCCCATACATTCTTTTTATGTTTTGAAGGGTGAAGAGAATTGACCCCCAACCTCAAAGTTTTACCCAGAGTGAGCAAGGATTAGAAATACCTTTTCCAATTTTTAACATATATATACATATATTTAAATTGACATATATATATATTCATTTAAACATATATATTAATTGACACACAATAATTGTACGTATTTATGGGGTGCGATGTGACATTTCAATATGGGTATACAGCATATAATAATCAGATCAGGGTACCTGGCGTATCTGTCACCTCCGGCATTTATTATTTCTTTGTGTCGGGAACATTCTAACCAGCTGATTTGAAATATTCAGTTAATTGCCAACCAGCGTCTTTCTGCAGTGCTGCAGAGCTTGGGACTTACTCTTCCTTTCCCCCTGTACCCTCTCCCAAGATGCTTTTCAGCCCATCACAATTTTACCATCATTTCTCATTTTCACATATCTTAAGGTTTATTTGGAAGATTATTGTATGGAAATGAAATAAAATTATATACCATCAGTGAAGAAAATCTACGACATAGGACTCAGCACCTACTCACTTTCTATTATTAGCCAGCGCCTGCAGAGGAGAAGGGACGAGGGCCGGGTGGAGGTGGGGACAGCGGCAGCACCTGCCTCTCCGCTGTCATCTCTGATGGGTAGATTCAGTCATTCTTATATATTTTTTGGTGCCTAGATTTTTCTGAGCTGAAGAATGCTGCTACACCACTGGGTTTGGGCCTTTGCTTCAGGGACTCTTAGGGTATGATTTAGGAAATATTTCCAGTCCTAATGGGATAATTTAGCACCCAGTCCCCAAAAGCACATGGTTCTGTGTTAAAGAATTAAAGATTTTCAGAGCTGGGAGTTAAACAACCCCCCCCAAAAGAGAGAGAGAGAGAGAGAGAGAGAGAGAGAGAGAGAGAGAGAGAAATGAAACAAAACACAGGCAAAGCTCATCCTGTAGCATCCACACCTTTCTCCAGTGGTGGAATCTGCTGTTCAAATGCAAGCTTATCTGCACGCTGCAGCAGAGCATGTCCTGGCCCCATCCAGACCCCTGCAAGTCCCCTGCGTCTGGCTAAGGGGCCTTTTATTCCCAGTGGCCAGCATCTGTAGCCGGGCCAGCGGGGCTGGCTCTGCCCACGCTACTGGAAAGCTGGGAGCGCCCGGGGATTTATATCCCTCTGGAGTGGCTCTTAGCCAGTGACTCATCAGTACAGGGATGAGAGCCTAGCTCCCGCGCCTCAGGTCAGCAGGACTCTGAGACATGACTCACACTCCAGAGCAGGGGGCCCTGGGATCAGGCTGAGGCCACTCCCTGCAGTACCCTGCCTGAGATCACGTCATCCCCCTGGCTTCCTCCTCTTCTCAGTTGGTCTTCCTCCACTTCTTCATAAACCCCCTCGGGAGCTCCTCCTTAATCAGTCCCTAACTAACACAGCTTTCCATTTTAGGGTCTTTTCTGGGCAATCCACTTGTAAAAGTGGAGTGGGTTGCCAGGTGTGGTGATGTATGCCTGTAATCCCTGTACTTGGGAGGCTGAGACAGGAGGATAGCGGGTTCAAGGACAGCCTCAGCAACTTGGCGAGACTCTCAGCAACCTAGCAAGACCCTGTTTGCAAACAAAAAAATAAAAAGGGCTGGGGGTGTCGCTAGGAGGGAGAATGCCCCTGGGATTAATCCCCAGTACCACACACACACACACACACACAAAGAGGAATGGGTTGCATACAACTTTATAAATGTATTAAAAATCATTGAATTGTCTATACATTGTGGGTGAATTTTGTGGTATATAAATTATACTTCAATAAAACTGTGAAACAAACAAACAGCCCCACAACTACAGGCCTGAGGGTATAGCTCAGAGGTAGAGCGCTTGTCTAGCATGCACAAGGCCCCAGGTTCCAGCCCCAGCACCACCACCAACAATCAAAGTGGGGCTGCTGCCCGTGGAGGGTGGGAAGGAAGTCCACAGACCACTCACCGTGTCTGGCTTTCTTACTTTCTCCATTGCTTACTTTCTGTCTCAGAGAGAAGAACCAAGGTTGGGGGACAGAGGGGAGCTCGGAGGGGAAGAGTTAGCCTCATAAAGTCACAAGGTGGAAGGGGCCTTTCCACGCCCAGGGCAAAACTTGATTGTTCAAGACAGAAGATGCTGCCCGCGCGGAGCCACGTCACAGGGGCCACCCCTCAGTTGGAGGTCAGCTGCAGCTTCAATTGAGCTCCTGACCCCCATGCCTCCTGCCCAGAGCCCCTCACCTCTCCTTGCCTGAGGGCTTTTTGGGCTGCAGAAGTTACTGGCAGAGAGGGCAGACATGTTGGAAGTTGGTTCTCCCAGGATCAACCCTCAACCCATGCAGGTTGTGAGCCGGCAGGTGCCTGTCTGGCCTCTTCCTCACTGGTGGCTCAGCCCTGGGGGATGTGTTCTCTGCTGTCTCTCCAAGGGTCCTGTCTGGATTGAGTTCCGGGTGCCCGCCGTGGTAACATGCTCACTGGCCACCATTTCTATACTTTTCTTCCCTTTTTGCCTTCCTTCCCCACTTGGTGAGACTCTCAGCAACTTAGCAAGACCCTATTTGCAAACAAAAAAATAAAAAGGGCTGGGGGTGTCACTAGAGTCACTAGGGGGGAGAATGCACCTGGGATCAATCCCCAGTACCACACACACACACACACACACACACACACACACACACACACACAAAGAGGATTGGGTTGCATACAACTTTATAAATGTATTAAAAATCATTGACTCGTCTATGCATTGTGGGTGAATTTTGTGGATTCGCTCGCAAATAAATGACCTTCACCCAGATCTTTGTCTCAGGGTTAGCTTTTGTCAGTGTGGGGGAGACCCAGCCAGAGCCTGTAGCCGAGGACCAGACTCTAGGAACGGAGGTTGGCCAGAGCCAGGGCTGCGCGGAGATGGATGGTGTCGTTCTCTTCAACAACAACGGACGTGAGTAGGGTCCTTCAATCAGAAAGAGCCCAGCACAACCCCTCCCAGGGTGTACAGTGGGCTAAGTCTCCTTTCTGAAAGGTTGGACCGAGTTGCTCTGAACAGGCAGGCGGGAGTCCTGCCACCTCTCCCGTGTTCTTCTTTGCACCAGTAGCAGGACCCTGTGGGCTGAGTCTCCTGGCCGACGCCATCCCTCCCCCGGCTTCGTTTTCTATGTTTACTTTTTCTTCCTCTGCCCTTCCATCCCCACCCTTTCTCTCTCCCAGCCCTTCTCTTCCACTGATCATTGGACTTCGCGTGTAAAGTTTGTTTCTTCACATGGCTTCTGAAGGCTTTCTGTGGGAGGCAGAGCCGTCTTGGTGTCTTGGTCTAGGATAACAGGATTAGGACCTGGGCTCTGAACCCCCACATGCGTGAGCTGAGTGAGCTTGGACAAGTGAGTTCTCTCTGGCCTCCTGGCTCCTCGTCTATACACGAGAGAATACTACTACTGTACATCAGGGTTATTTGGGAGAACTGGGCTTGTCACGGGGCCTAGAACATACTAGGTGTACACCAAATGTGAATTTGGGGGGGTCCATACTGCATCCTTTCTCTGTCTTGTCTTTTATTTTCCTTGTGAGGAAGCAGCAATGTTAAAATACACGGTACCGATCATCTAGACAGAAAGTGGCTTGCTTGGACTGGGGATGTAGCTCCATGATAGAACGAGGCCCTGGATTCGATCCCCAGTACTGATAAAACAAATTGTATTTTACATACGTGTGCATGTCTGTACACGTGTATGTGTATGGAACAGAGAAAGAGACCAGTGAGCTGTGTGACACTTGGCTGAGGCTGATACTCTGCTTTGGAACCAATGGACACATTCAGTTTGCAGCTGCCATTGTTGCTGTGCATGAACCCATCAGCGAGGGCCTCTTAATTTCCTGTTAGGGGGTGCTCGGTGAGGGACTCCCCTCCATTAGCCCTGTGCCTGCCCACTTCTTGCTAGCATGACACTGCTTCTAGGCCCCACTGGCTTTCGGCCACTTTCTCGGATGCTCAAAGCATCCCCTCTAGCCTTCCATACTCAGGAGTGATTATGAGCTTTGGAAAAGGAACATGAAACGGCACGTGTCAACCTCCCCTGGCTCCTCGGGGCTGCAGCCCCACCTCCATCGCAGCGTCTCCCTGGTTGCTGGACATGGAGCTCTCTTCTGAGGCTCACAGCCCCCACCATGCGTCATGTCTGGGTGTGGGAAAGCTGGTCCTGGGCCGGCAGAGTGTGAGCCCCGAGCCCTTTGCAAAGGTTCCCACGGAGGCGGGGGCCACAGCGATGAGCAGAGATGCAGGAAGGAAAGCACATAAGGTTTTGAAGGCAAAGGACCGCCGAGCCCGGCGAATCCTCTCCACCTGCCAGGTGGGATTTGCTCAAACATATGGAGGCCACAGTTGGCTCCAAGGCAGGCTTCCTGGCCAGAAACTCCTGGAGTGTGGGCCAGACTCGCCTCCAAATTGTCCCAGCGTGCCTCGGCATCTCCGTTTGAACGTGCTGCGGGTGTCTCAGCCGCCAGCATGTGCACGCCCGAGCCCCCTCCTCTCCGTCTCCCCAGCTGGTAGATGCTTACATGCATGCAGAGTTATTAGCTCTTCCTCAGCCAGGGTCTGGCTGGAGCCAGGATCCAGCCGTGTTTGAGAAGAATCATAATCAGTCTGTTTGTTGTGATTTGGGGGAAACCAAGCATCCCTCTCCCACACCTGGGCCAGGACCTGGCAGGGAGCAGGTGCTCAGTAATGGAAGCTGAATGAATGGGCAGGGCTTTGCAGAAAGCCGAGTTTCTCTTCTGTTCTCAGTCTCCTGGATGTAGAGGCCTGAGAGAATGTTTGCATGTCCCTGGCGTGGGTGGTTGTGGGTTACCTCTCCTCCAGCTACTGTGAGGGGCTGCTCTGAGCCATAGCAGGATTGCCCTTGGGCCCCACCGTGCCCAGGAGGTACACACACCCCCATCTAAGGCAACTCATGGCGATCATCTTATGATAAAGAGGCACATAGCCCTGTGCACCTCTGCAGGGGATTTATGCTGCAGAATTCCCCTTAGGCTCAGGCCAGGCTAGAATTTCTAGACATTAGGTGTGTCTAGCTCTTTCCCTTCCTTGTCCCACTTCCTTCCTTCTCTGCACCTGGACCCCCCTCTGAGGTTCAACTTCCAGGGAAACTCTCTGAAGACATGCCCCCAAGAAACTCCTTGCTCGAGCTCTGAGCTCTGACTGTCTAACTGGGAAGGGGCCTCAGGAAGGTGAGGAGCCCGAGGCCCAGAGCTGGGGAAGGCTGGGCTAGAAGTCCAGTCCATGCTGACAACCTCGCCTCTTCATGGCTGCCTCCAGTGAAGTATTACAGAAACTGCAGAAGGATTCCGTGTACCCAGTCTGCCTCTTCACCTCAGCTCAGCAAAGCACATACCTTATCCGGGACATTGCTTTCCAAATAAAAGACTACATATCCCGGCCGCCTCTGTAATTACGTGTGGTCATGTTTCTGAATTCTAGCCAATGAAACCTAAGTGTAGCTATCCCATGAGACTTCTCAGAAATGTCCTTGATAAGCAGACCTTTCTTTCCCTGTTCCCTTCCTCCTTCTTGATTCCTTGAGTTGTTGATATGACGGCAGGAGCTTTAGCAATCGTCTTGGACCACAGCAATCAACTATGACCCATCTCGGATCGTAGTTCTAGACCGTGAGGACAGGAGCCATGTCATGGCATGGTGGAATTGTGACCCAGAAGGAGCCTGTGTCCCTGGTGACTTTGTAGAGCTGGTGTAGAGTACTGGACTCCCTACCTCCAGGGTCCTTTCACATGTGCAGAAATTATTTCCTACCTTAGGTTCTAGTTTCTGTTACTTTCAACAAAAACCTAATTCTAAAATATAGATAATATATATTGGCAATCTTGGTGCTTTCTCCCATGTACTTCTTCAGGCCATGCAAACACGTACAAACACATATACATACGTGGGAATATTTTTTGTGCCCATTTAAAAATGGAGTCAATAAATGTCTCTGCTTCTACCTTTTATCTCTCAATAATGCATTGTAGATATCTTAGTGGTCCAAAAAGAAAAAAAAAGTCAAACTTGAAATAATCTGAAAGCCACCCACAGGTGACTTGTTGCATAAATTGTGGAGTCTCCATACTATGAAGTATGCTACTCGTTAAAAGTACTAGTTGTACGTTTATTTCTTGACCTCTTAAAGCTTATCTCCCTTGATACAACATCTTTTGATCGATAAAATTGTCAAGAACCCATCGAGCTTTCCTTTCATTCCTCATACCAGGAGCTTAAAGCCCAACTACTATGCCGGTGAAGTAACTGTCCACCTTAGTAAATGAAGCAATGGTGTTCTTTCTCCACATAACGCCCAGTCTCTCTCTCTTATCTTTATTGCAGTCTTCCCAAACGGCCGCATTTGCTTTCATTCTAAGTCTATTGAGAGTCCTTCTTGGCAGTAGGTAGAATGCAAGCGATACATTTTTTTCATATACTTTTGTGGGTGCATTGCAGTTAGACATCGTGAAGTTCAGAGGCGTGCACACCAACATGCACACAGGTCTCGGTGTGTTCCCTTCAGGCCCTGCCCCGCTCCCCACCTCCCCGCACAGAACAGTGAGGTTGGTGGAGAGACCTTCATGCAGGCGCATAAGGGGGTCAGTCATTTGGACGTCTGGTTTTTCAGTGAAGATTCCAAAGCGATGGGGAAGATCAACTGCAAAGTAGAACAGGTGGAGGGAGCCCAAGGAGGGCTGATATGAAGCAATCCCGAGGAAGAAACTGGTTCGCAGCCCGGGACACTCTTCTGGGGCTCACGTGCTTGTGGGGTTTTGATTCTCGGATACAGCCAGCATGGCAGGGTGGTGGTTCTAACTGGGAGGGTGGATGCCAATGCATTTGAAGCATTTAATTTGTTTTTGCTTTGCTTTGCTTTGGTGTGTGTGTGTGTGTGTGTGTGTGTGTGTGTGTGTGTGCGTGCGCGCGCGCGCGTGTGTGTGGGGATTGAACCTGGGGTCATTTTACCTTCGAGCTACATCCCAGCCCTGTTTTATTTTTTATTTAGAAACAAGGTCTCAATAAATTGCTGAGATTGGCTTTGAACCTGTGATCCTTCTGTCTCAGCCTCCCAAATACTGGGATTTCAGGCATACACCACCACGCCCAGCTCATTAGAAGCATTTAAAAGTTTTTACACTGTTTGTATCATCAGCATTCTTGCAGCTATAATCTAAAAGATGGACCACGTGACTTAGAGGAAAGAAGATTTATTTTCTTATGGTTTCGGGCTAGGTCCATGTGAGGCTGGGGACTGCGGATCTCAGGGCATGGCAGCGGGAGGCGGAGGGAGAGCACGTGGGCTGCGCTCCTCACATCACAGAGGCCAGAAACAAGAGAGAGCAGAGGGAGGAGGAATAATTTATATAATCCCCAAGGCCGCACCCCCAGGGACCCACCTCCTCTAGCCACCCCCTATGGACCTACCAGGGGCCACCCAGGTAAATCCATTACAGTGGATTTATCCGCCTCTGGGATTATAACCCTCATGACTCAATGACATCAGCTCCGAACATTAATAAATGAGCTCTTTAGGGGACATTTATATCCAACTATAACACTGTCCCACCTGAGATTCTCATTTGTGTCTCCATTCTTATGTTGCAGAGCTTCATTCTTGTAGAGTGCTTACCAGATACCGAAGGAACAAGACCAATGGTTTTCTCCTTCCTTCCTTCCTTCCTTCCTTCCTTCCTTCCTTCCTTCCTTCCCTCCCTCC
>PVJS01010178.1:0-48531 GCA_004027185.1 Glis glis | reverse complement strand
TCTGTTTCTCTCTCTCTCTCTCTCTCTCTCTCTCTCTCTCTCTCTGGTACTGGGGAGTGAACCCAGGAGCATTATACCTCTGGGCTACATCTCTAGTCCTATTTTATTTTTATTTTGAAATAGGGTCTCACTAAGTTGGTGATGCTGACCTCAAACCTATGATCCTCCAGTCTCAGCCTCCCAAGTACTGCGATTACAGGCGTGTGCCACCACACCTGGCTTCAGTTCTAAAATCTTAAACAGCTTGCTCCAATGACAACACATTCAATATTTGAGATAGTCCAAATCTAACCCTAGAGAATCCAAAATTTATAATTTTTAATGAGGAGTATAAGATTTATTAGAAATCAAACCATTTTCTCATAATGTATGCAGTTGATAATATGTGATGCCCAATCCTGTCGTTTGGTAAGGAAATTACCCAAAAGTTGCTTCTTCATTCTCTTGCAGAAGAATGTGGATGGTTAGGAACCACAGCTGCTTTACACGTCTTTCACATTGTGTTACTTTGTATCTGGGTTTTAGTAAGAGGAATGCAATTTTAAATGCTGTCTGGGTTGTTTGTTTTTCTTCCTGCCTTTTGTGGGAGACAAAATCCATTAATTTTGTCCTGGAAAGCTTATTTTTCTCTTGTTCTGGAAAAGAAAAATGCTCTGAAGGTTTACCAGAAAGGTCACTGTGCTTTGTTTGAAAATGATGTGAAAATCGTAATGGCCTTATGCCACTAAGTGACAACGTTTCCTAACATACAATACACTGGGGATTAAACGGAATGGGTCGCCAGTCCACTGAAGTCCGGGTTACAGATCTTCAACATCACACTCACTGTTTACACTTTCTTTTGTTCAGCTGCTCATGTGAAATCGTCCAACGTGCCCTAGCTCTTACAGATTTACATTTTTTGGAACTAGATTCTTGTTCACTCTTTATTTTCGTTGCACTTTTCTCAGCTGTAGTATTCGGGCTACTATTTTCATCGCTCCTCTTCAGTCTTTTTTTTGCGGTACTGGGGATTGAACCCAGGGGTGTTCTAGCTCCACGTTATACCCCTGGCCCTATTTTTTACACTTTATTTTGAAACCGGGTCTCACGAAGTTGCGGAGGGCCTCACTAGGTAGAGAGAGAGAGAAGGAGAGAGAGAGAGAGAGAGAGAGAGAGAGAGAGAGAGAGAGAGCTGAGGCTGGCTGCGAACCCGGATCCTCTGGTCTCCACCTCCCAAAGTACTGGGATTACAAGCATGCGCCACCATGCCCAGCCGCTCCTCTTCAGTCTTAATGAACCACTTTCGAATCATTGACTCACTATTCAGCTGAAGGATATTATATATCACAAAACTAATAACTGAAAGTCCATAAGTGACATGAAAATATATCACTTGAGACAAACTTCCATGATAGATCAACCAAATACAAATTAGCACGTGACAATGTCAAATGATGCGACAGTTATTGCGAACACAATGGGACAGCTCTGAAGATCTTAATAAGCTTTGCATTTCAAATTTATGAGTAAGGTAATTCTACCCTTTTCCCCTTTGGAAACATCCAACCCCTACGGACCACCTGTAGACCTTGAAAGACTCCCAATAGCCCATGGGCCACATGTTGGGAAAATTCTGTAGCCAATACGTCTGTTGTCTGAATCATGAAATGGGTGGGTGGGAACGTCCTATTACCCTGGTCTCTAGCCAAGTGAAACATTAAGTTGGAGGAGCATTGATAGACACAGAAGGAGGCAGCCAAGAGAGGCCCATGACAATAATAATGACCAGAAATCTGGACAGCTCAGTTTGGAGGAGATTCATGGAAACATGGAGGAGGCTGTCAGAACCCAGCTCATGATGAGCAGCTCTGGCTACATGGTCACCTGACGTCCCCTGGTTAAGTGTTCCGGCTCTACCAGGGCCCTGTAGCACGAAAGAAGCTGTTTTGGGAATAGCGTATAATCCTCCAATGCAGACGAACTCTCTCCAGACCCCTTTCTAGTGGTCTACATTGTGATTCTCCCATTAGAGTGTCAAAACCTTTTTTGATGCCACAAATACCTCTAATATCATAGGGTCTGCAGGTCTTTGGTCCAAGTGGCAGGGCCACTTCCAGCGTACCTGGAACTGACGCAGAGCTCGTTCCTGTTCTGCATCTCACTCAGACTTGGCATCGTTGCATCTGTAAATATATTCCCGAGTGTAGAATGTACTTTCTCCAGAATTAGAGGAGGCTAGCCAGAAGTGGCAGGAAGTACGAGATGTGGTAATTTGTGGCAGGAAGTGTGAAGAGCAGTAATTTTTCCTTTTCTTTGGAGGGGATGTCCAGGCACACCCCGGACTACCAAACCCCTAAAGATTTAACAGTTGTTATAAGCCTCTACATCTTGGTATAGTTTTTCCTTCCTGCCCCCTGGAATGCGTGTCGTACCAAAGCGCTTGGCACATCTTGCTCTTCTAGTCCAATTAACACAATGTCATCAAAAGCGCACATCAACGCACCATTCTGCAGAGTGTTCAGGTGATCCGGGAACCTTCAGACTGTATTATGACAGGGGATAGGGGAGTTAATAAACTCTAGGGCAAGACCTTACATGTGTGCTGCTGTTCACCCCAAGTGTATGCAAACTTGTTTCTGATTCCCCTCCCCTGTGGGGATGGAACAGAATGCATTTTCCAGATCAGAGGCTACATACGGCACACCTGAGGCACATGAATCTGCCTTAGCATACCACATGTGGCTCAGCAACCGCCATTGTGTTCGTTTTTGGCTGAATTGGCCTTAGTTCCCTGTCATCCTCTAGGAAGTATGTGGTGGGTTTTTGGCTTTATGTAATCTATCCACTCTAGCATGCCTACTCCTCTGAGCATTTTATTATTTATTTATTTATTTATTTATTTATTTATTTATTTATTTATTGTATGTGTGTTACTGGGGATTGAACCCAGAGGCATTCTACCTCCAAGCTATACCCCCAGCCCCATTTTATTTTTTATTTTGAAACAGGGTCTCACTAAATTGCTGAGGCTGGCCTCCAACCTGAGATCCTCCTGTCTCAGCCTCCCAAGTACTGGGATTACAGGCATGTGCCACCATGCCCGGCTCCTCTGAGCATTTTAATCTGTCTTCTACTGTCTGCTATGACAGTTCTAGCATTTCTACTTGACTTAGTGTGAAATTGGCTGGTGGAAGATCCAGGTTCAAAATCCTATTGGAGCTGGACGTGGTGGCGCATGCTTGTAATCCCAGTACTTGGGAGGCTGAGACCGGAGGATCCGGGTTTGTGGCCAGCCTCAGCTACTTAGTGAGGCCTCCGCAACTTCGTGAGACCCTGTTTCAAAATAAAGAATAAAAAATAGGCCCGGGGGTGTAGCTCAGAGGTAGAATGCCCCTGGGTTCAATCCCCGGTACCACCAAAAAAAAAAAAAAAAAATCCTATTGGAGAGTCTGTTTCCTTTGACCACTCCCAGTACCAACTATTTCGGGTCAGGTCCTAGGAGATGGATTCTGAGATGGAGATTTGCGTGCAAGAATGTGTTGAAGAGTGAACGGAATAGGACTGGGCCGAGGGAGACATTTAACTGCAGTGCGCTATGGCAAGGGCTCCACGGGGGAACCTGCATGGTACCCCACAGTGACGCCTGCAACAGAGCCTGGGGGAAAGCAGATTTCAAAGACCTTTCCAGTCATCAGAGCTTCCTCAAAAAGTAGTGATGGTCCTGTCACTGGACGTATGTGAGCCTTAGTTTCTAATGACCTGTCCAGGTTTTTATAGCACAAAGTCGTGCACTGAGCAGAGACTGGCCTAAATCAATGGTTTTCAAGCTAGGTTCCATGGCACCCTCGGGTTTTTTGGCATTCTCGGGGGGTCCCCTGGGGGTCCCCTTCAGGTGACTGGGCTCACCCTGCACCCTCTCACATCGCCACCGCACCAGGGAAACTCCACTTTTATCTCTTCGTGTCATAGATTCTGTGGAAGATTTTGTTTGAAGAAAGCTTTTGCTACGCAAAATAACAGTAGGACATGCTACAGAATACCTGACCAGTTCTCAAAGCCGTCAAGGTCATGACAAACAAAAACCACAACAGTCACAAACCAGAAGAGACCAAGGAGACAAGGAAGCCAAGCACAGGTCAGATCCTGGATGGGATCCTGGAACACAAAAGGGACAGTAGTAGAAGAACTGTGAAATTGGAATAAAATCTGGAATTTAGTTCAGAGTAATATCCGAGTCTCAGTTTTGGCCAATTCGACGTGGTGACATAGTGTGCTAAAGTTAGGGTAACTGTTCAGGGGGCATATGGAAACTTTCTATACTCTCTTTGAAACTTTTCTGCAAGTCCAAAGTCCTTCCAAAATAATAAGGTTTTTTTTTTTTTCAGTACCAGGGATTGAACGCAGGGGCGTTCTACCTCCGAGCTACACCCCCGGCCCTATTTTTTATCCTTTATTTTGAAACCGGGTCTCACGAAGTTGCGGAGGACCTCACTAAGTAGCTGAGGCTGGCCACGAACCCGGATCCTCCGGTCTCAGCCTCCCAAGTACTGGGATTACAAGTGTGTGCCAGCACGCCCGGCCATAAGGTTATTTTTAAAAATAGCATTAGGAGCCAGGTGTTATAGTGCATGCCTATATCCCTAGTATTTGGGAAGCTGAAACAGGAGGATCTCAGGTTAGAGGACAGTCTTAGCAACTCAGTGAGCCCCTTAGCAACTTGACAGTGAGACTCTGTTTCAAAATAAAATAAGTAACAAAATAGGGCTGGGGGTGTGGCTCTGAGGCTCTGAGGTAGAACACCCTTGGGTTCAATCCCCAGTACTAAAAAAAAAAAAAGCCCAGCCAAAAATAGCATGAGGAAACCATCAGACAGATGAGCCCTAAATATATCCAGAGATAAGGATATACAGGTGGGCTATGCTGGTCCAGGAAGACTTCCTGGAGGAGGCCAAGCTCAAATCTTGGGTAGGATTGGGATGTTGGGCCATTGGAGATTGGGCTACCAGTATCCCTGCCCATGCATTTCTTTATGGAATGCTGGACAGTCATATTCCTGTCTATCTTTATCTCTAGCTGCCCCAGGAAAGTATGGGACCCATCTGGGAAGGGGGGGCAGGACTGAAGTGGGACTTGAGGAAGTTGGGCTCATTGGCAGGGCCAGTGGGAACATTAAAGCATTAAAGTAGAACAGGCTTTGGAGGATGTATCTCAGACACATGTATCCCAGACTTGCTGGCCTTTAGACATTTGTGTGCAGGGACAAGGAAGGCTTGAGGAGGAGGCCCATGGTCCTTCGTAGACAGAGGCCAGGATGAAGGTCCTGAGTGGAGCTGATGGGCCCCCGGGAGTGGGCTGCACGCAGATGTAGATGTAAACTCTGATTCTGATGGGCAGCTCCCTGACCCATGATCCCCACAGGGGCTGAGAGCAGCTGATAAGCAGTGAAGGAGCACACAAAGGCAGGAGACAGACAGACGGGTGGATGCACACAGACAAACAGAGATGATCTGAGATGGAGAGATGCACTACAGATGAGAGCACAAGACCAAACTGGAGGCAGAAGCAGAGACACGCCGCCTGCCCCCCAGCTCTGGCCCCAGGGCCCCCCTGCGCATCTCCCTGTCTCCGAGTTCCCGCCCAGGCACCACCTCTGTGTTTCCCTCACGGGATGTCAGATGCGGCAGACCAGGCTCCACATGTCCCAGCGTGTCGGGGAGGAGGCTCTTTGGGAAGAAGGGGAGCAAGAGCACAGCCTCATCCACTGTGCTGTGTGCCAGGGAGGACAGGTGGAGGAGGGCAGGAGGCCCGGTGCCCATGCACCTCCGTGTGCCCAGGGCCTGCAGGTGGGGCGCAACGGGACTGACTGAACAGTAGTACCCAGTCAACATTAGAGAATGAGCTACAGCATGGTGGTCAGAGCCCTGCAGCTTCCCAGCTGTAAGAGCTTGAGATGTTACTTCACCTCTCTGCCCCTCTGTCCCTTCATCTGTAAAATGAGGATAAGGATGTGAGCAGAACCTACCTCATAGGATTGTTGCAGCCCTTCAGTGAGCTAATGCATAGGTAGCGCTTACGGCCGTACCCGGCACACAGAAAACACTCGGTAGCTTGTATGGTGGGGGTACTACTTGGGCGTGGCTCTCCTGTGACTGTTTCCTGCATGTGTGCTCACCGGGCTGTCAGGCGTGCAGGGGATGCTTCGGGGCTGGATGACAGCAAAGGTGAAGTGGAAAGAGCACTGTGTAGGTAGGCATGGGCACTGGTCACAGTTTCGCTACTTCCTGATGGGAGGTCCCCGGCAAGCGGCTTCGCCTCACCCATAGGACAGGCTAAGTCCTTCCTGAGGGGATCGTCAGAGAGAAGGAGCAGAGTGCTGCTTGAACACCGCTGAGAGCTGTCGTTCTCTCCAGGATGTGCATGGACTGTTGTATCCACTGTGTGTATCTGCTAGCCACGCAGGTTTGCAAACAGGGGCCGCGCAGGACAATGGAAGAAGACTGATCTGGCCTTCGGACACCTGGGTCCTCACTCAGCCCTAGGAAGGGGGTCTGGGGCAATGGCGTGGCTCTTCTGGGTCTCAGGCTGTCCATCTGCAGAATAGATGTATTAAGATGACCTCCCAGAAGCTGGGCATGGCGGCACACACTTGTAATCCCAGTACTTGGGAGACTGAGACAGAAGGATTGCAGGTTTGAGGCCAGCCTCAGCTACTTAGTGAGGCCCTCCTTAACTTAGTGACACCCTGTTTCAAAATAAAGAATAAAAATAGGGCTGGGGGTTTAGCTGGGAGGTAGAATGTCCTGGGTTCAATCCCCAGTACCGCAAAAAAAAAAAAAAAAAAAGATGACCTCCCAGAATTGTCGAGAATCAACTGAGATGATGTGCATGGTGCCATCAACTCACACCAGGAAGGCAGATTGCTGAGACCCGCCGCCGTTGGTTTCCAGCCACATTACGCTGCGATCCTTCCCATGAGTGCACACAGATGGAGAAAGCCTGTTTGTGCAAATAGCCGCTTCTTCAGACGAGGCAGGGCGGCATCCCTTGGCATCCATCCTGGGTCTCTGGGACCTGCTGAGCACAAGGGCTCAGGAGCCAGGCTGCCTGGGTTTCAGTCCCAGCTCAGCCACTTCCTAGCTTTGTGACTTTGGGCAACTGACTTACCTTCTCTGTGCCTCTCTTTCCTTCTCTGAAATTGCAGACCACCTCAGGAGGCTTCGTAAGGAGGATAGATTTGTGAAGTGCTCCCGGCAGAGCCTGGTACAGATGTTCATTGTTACTCCTCTGCAGCTGCCCAATTCCCACGCCTTTCCTGGCTGGCAGATAGCGCATCCTCTGGAACGGCCTTTCTGAGCTCTGACCAGTCTCCCTTGGGCAGAAGTTCCTAGAAGGGTGCAGCCCGGGCAGCAGCCAGGGTGAGCTGCTAACATAATCACACTTAAGAGGAGGCCCCAGGATGTCTGCGGGGCAGGTCTGGTTATCTAACCCAGGGGCATTCTACCTCCAAGCTCCACCCCCAGCTCTATTTTTTATTCTTTATTTTGAAACAGGGTCTCACTCAATTGCGGAGGCCTCACTAAGTAGCTGAGACTGGCCTCAAACCTGAGATCCTCCTGTCTCAGCCTCCCAAGTACTGGGATTACAAGCCTGGGCCACCACGCCCAGCTGGGGCAGGTTTTTTTGAAAGTGGAAGCCGATGATATCTGGGAAAGAGAAGTGAGGGGCACTGCTTCCACGGGCCCTCAGCTGGGTGGGAAGAGCAAGGCTTCTCTGATCTGTTCCCTAGCCCACCACACTCCTTCCCACTCAAAACCTCAGAAGAGCCAGTGTCCTGAGTGGGCAAGGCGGTGGTCTTTGGCAGGGCCAGAGGTGTGCTACTCTGAAGTTCAAACCCTCCACCCTCCACTGCCCAGCCAGTGACCTCAGGAGGAGGAGAAGGCAAAGGGGTAGCAAAGCGGGGTGTGTGTGGCTGGAAGGAGGGAAGCCGAAGTTGTCTGATGTTTCCAAAATAGGCAGAGGGCCATGTGCATGTGCAAATGTATGTGTGAAGGAATGTATCCATGAGTGTGTGTGTGAGGGAGTGAGTCAGTGGGTATGAGCGTGTGTGTGTGTGTGTGAGAGAGAGAGAGAGCCTGAGAGTCTGTGTTACTGAGAAAACACAGAACCATCAACCAACCCAAGGGTGAGAACTTTTTCTGCCCAACACCTTTATTTCACAGATGAGGAAACTGAGGCACAGCAGTGGGAAATGAGACACCCAAGGTCTCTGGGAAGACAGTGGTCTCTAGACCACTAATCAGGGCTGGGTGGGGCAGGAGGAGGATGAGGGAGAGGGAAGGGGGCTGGAGACCTGCGGAGGACCAGGAACTTTCCCCAAGGCCTGTCTTTCCTGTGGAGTCCCCTCCACCTCCCAGCTGTTTCTGCAGGCTGGAGGGAGGAGGCAGGACAGGGCTGTTGAGAGACCCAGGCAAGGAAGGGGTGGGAAGCAGCCTCCCAGGGCGTGGGGGTGCTCCATGGGAAGAGTCCAGACGCACAGCCTCCCCCTCTTCTGCAGACGTGGACTCCCCACCCCAGCCGGGACGTGTCATCCTTGGAGCGGCTGTGGCCTCTCCAGCGTTTCTGCCAGACCCAGCCTTGAATAGGTTCGGCAGGCTCCCAGTTCCGCTAAGCCGAGCCCTCAAACTGGAGCGGGGGGGGGGGAGCTGAGCCCATTAACATCTGGCCTTCCCCTACCTGCCCCTCCTCAGTTTCCCTGGGACATGGGAGATAGGATTAGAATTCTATCCGTGATGGGGAGATGGGGGGGGGGTCCAGGCCTTCTACACCCCCTCCTGACTGGTGGGGGAGGAAGGCCTCATGGCAGACTTTTATTTGGCTCCCCCCACCCCCAGAGCCCCTGCCTGGGAGGGGCTCCCCTACCCTTAGTTTGGGGGAGGAGGGAAAGAGGGTCTATAGCCAGGGCTGGGAGCTGCAGCCAGAGCAGACGTTCTGATGACTCATGGGCCAGGAACGCTGGAGCCTGCAGGGACAGCCCCGTGCAGTGGGGAGCTGCAGACCTGGGCCTGGGGGCAGGGGGCAGAGGTCAGAGGCACAGCCACCCTCTGGCTCAGGGATGGGGCTGAAGGGAAGGTCTCCGAGGTGTCTGAGGATGGGGATACCACGTGCGTCCACCACAGCATCTTAGCTGCAAATTGCAATCCTGATACAACAGGAGAAAGGAAGGCTGCTTCTCACAGAGGACCCCCAGCCCCCAGCCTTCCCAGAACTCCTTTTCTTGTGCATGGTTTGAGAAGAGGAGAAATATCCTGCCTTGACCCATATCTGGGTCTGAGATAAAACACCCTCCTGCCCCGCGGAGGCAGGAGGATGGCAGTGGTGACCCTCAGGAGCCTCACTCGCTCCTTGCACACGCTGACCCACTTCATGGCTCACTTTTCCCTTAACCCCAGTGCCCTCCATTTACTGGGCCTCATGTTTGGGGAGGAGAAACTGAGGCCCAGAGTGGTCACAGCTGCCCCCCCCACACAGCTCTGCCGGACCAAGCAGGGCTCTGGGCTTGGGGCGCCCGTGTCCTGTTCTTCCTCCCCAGCAAAGAATGCACTGGGCCGTCAGTCTACGTGGCGGCAAGGCCGGCGAGGGGCTGCGAGGGAGGGGAGCTGGGAATGAGGTCAGCGGGTTGGATGGGCCGGCTGGCTGCGAAGGCATCTGGGCCGCAGCAGCCTGGAAGGTGGGGGCCTCTGCCGGCCACTCCCAGCCCCAAGCCGCCATCCACCGCCCACCATGGCCTCCTGCCCGGCTCCGGCCCCTCCCGCCCTGCAGCCCACACTCCCAGCCCCGGCCAGATGGTTCGCATCAAGCCTTTCCATGTGGCAGTTCCTCCCTGCCCACCAGGCTCCCTTCCCCCTCTGGCCACAGAGCTCGGCTGAGAGTTGGGGCATAACTCTCTCGGAATGTCCATCCAGGCTTGGACTGGCATTACAGGGACCCCTGTGTCCTGCTGGCCCCCATCCCCCTTTGCTTCGCTGCCTATTTGCTCCTCATGCCGTACCCCCGCCCCCGCGTTTGGAATGAACAGCAGCAGGGACCCTGCCTTGAGCCCTCATTCCTGGCTGTGTGACCTTATGCAGTCACTTGCCTTCTCTGGGCCTTGGTGTTCTCATCTGTGTGAGGAGGGGAGGGTGGAACAGGATCAAAGTTCCCTTCCAACAGAACATCACTCATTCTATGATATTTCCACCTTGAAACTGTAAAATGCTGGAATCCAGGAGAGGCTGAATGCTAACCCTGGAGGGGTCATCTGGTCTACCTCTGCGCCGTCTCTCAATCCCTGTCACCTTCTTGATCTCGGGATCCACAAATTCCAACGACTTTCCTCAAAACGTACCTTACCCCCAACAGCCCCGGCTTTCCACTTGACTTTTTTTTTTGCTGTCACCACGGTATAAGTCCAAGTCCTTGGCAAAAAAAGCACAACCACGCCCTAGCGACTCAAGAGCAGTCGCGAGTCCCCATGGCCACCAGACTGAAAATTCAGAATCCTAGGCCTCCAGAAATGGCCCAGCTGACTTTTTCAGGCTTATCTTCCATGTTTCCTCTGCCCAGTGCCTTGTCTATTTGTGTCTGTCTGTCTGTCTGTCTCTCTCTCTCTCTCTCTCAACCTGTGTCAGGTTTCCTGGCTTAGGGTGCCTTCCCCCGTTCTCCACCCTGCATTCACACCCCATCACTGTCCCAACCCAGCTCCAAAGCACCTCCTCCAGGAAGCCTGCCTGATCTCCCGCTGCCATCTCATTACCCTTTGGGTCTCTTTCTAGGCATCCATTTACTGAGCAGCAAAGTGCTTATCACACTTATCACACACAGATTAGGGGGGAAAAAGAGGTTCAGAGAGATGAGGCAACTTACTCAAAACCCACAGCCAAGTGCAGCCTGGGCTGAGAGGCCTTCTGTGTGGATTTTATTGCTCTTCCTGGCTCCCCTCTGTCTGAGGGCAGGAGCTGTGGATCATAAAGCTCTCCCAGCCCGAGGCTGGCCCCAGCAGGCCTGCAGCCACTGTCCATTGAATTGGGTCAACTGGACTGTCTGGGACAGGCATGGAACTTAAGTCACAGCAACTCCGAGGTCATCTCTGCCCTTGCCACCCTGCCCCAGGTCCAACTCCAGCACCTGCAGATTCTCCCCCATAGGGCTCCAGGGCTCATGCTCTTCTGTTTCCCTTCCCATCATCAACCTGGCCCTAACCCAGTCACCAGGGCCACCACGGTGGCCTCGCAGCTGGTCCTCCGCCTCCCCCACAGCCCTCTTCCACGCAGCACCTACTCCACCCAAGGACAAATGCAGACCCGGCCATGACCTCCTCCTGCTTCAGACCCGCCATGGGGGTCCACAGCTCGAGGGTGAGGAGGCTTCTACGGCCTGCCTGGTCTTTTCTTTCTGCGCGTTGGGCACACTGGCCTTCTCTGGATTCCTTGGGCATCCAGAACCAGCCATGCTCCCTTCTGCCCCAGAGCCTCTGCACAGGGGAACCTTCCTGCCAGTTCAGCTCCCCACTCTGCACCGCCTCCCCACCCAAGTTATCCCCACTCAGCCACCAACCCATCCAGGGTCCCCAGGCCGAGGAAGGTCCCTGCTCAGTAACCTTATGGTTGCAACTTCATGATTGTTTATGCGATTTTACCCATGTCTGTCTCCTCGCCAGACAGAAGCTTCATGAGGGCAGCCGCAGGCTCTGTGCTGCTCGCTGAATGTCCAGGCATGTTAAGTATTGCCAAGTGACTACATCAGCAAATGATGTAGATAGAATGGGTGGGGGGAGGCCCTTCCTTCCTTCTTTCTTTCTTTTTGTACTGGGGATTAAACCTAGTGGCATTGTACCTCTGAGCTACACCCCCAGCCCTTTTTACTTTTTTATTTTGAAACAGGGTCTTGCTAGGTTGCTGAGGGTCTCACTAAGTTGCTGAGGCTGTCCTTGAATGTGCAATCCTCCTGTCTCAGCCTCCCAAGTACTGGGATTACAGGTGTGTGCCACCACACCCAGCATGGTGGGACTATCTTATCCATACTGGATTCTTTCTGTGTCCAAACCAGACTCTGGCTGATCGGACCTCTGCCCAGGGCTAGTGCCAGTCAGCATACTAGGATCCCCTCTGCTCATTCCCCATCCCAGCCTCTCCTCCAAAAACCCCATAGTCCCAGGTTTTCAGGGGAGAGCGCTAGAGGCAGGTGCAGTAGTGGACAACAGGCGACTTCCATGGCTGAGACTTACCTGGGCGACCAGGGCAGGGAGGGTGGAGTTGGGAGGGTGAAGGATGAGGTCAGTATTTGAATGGGAGCCTCTGGGGGTTCATTTCAGGTTTCAAAGGAACTTTTGCATTTATCTCCCTACCCTCCAACCAGGCATCTGGCTGTGATGCAGGCCCACCGGCTTGTCCCCTCCCCTCCCTGGGCTGCGGCAGAGCACCGCCTCCCTGGAACCCGAAGGAAGCACCAGAGAACCCGAGCACGGAGCACCGGAAGCAGAGACTCCGGAAGAGAATACAGAGAAAAAGCAGGAGGGAGGAAAAGGAGTGCGTGGGTGGAGGGATGGGACAATGGACAGAGGGAAAGAAAACTAAGAAAGAAGAAAACTACACAAAGAGGAAAAAGGCTAAGGAAGGGGGTCAAGGGTGGAGAAGGAAGAGAAACAGTGAAAAAATATTTAAAAAGGAAGGGAGGAAGGGAGGAAATGATGAACAGAAGTGGAGTAAAACAAGCCCAGAATTGGACCAAACCAGAAAGGAGTAAACACAACTTCATTCACTTGACTCATTCTAGCCTTAAGGAGACCCCGCCCTTCAGACCCTGTGAGGGGCTGGAGAGGTGGCCCAGAGGCTGACAGGGACCCACCTGGGATGACTGACGCTTACTTCAAACCCAGGGGTGCTGTACCACTGAGCTACACCCCAGCCCTTTTTATTTTCTTTTGAGACAAGGTTTTGCTAAATTGTACAGTCTGGCCTCAAACTTGCGATCCTCGTGCCTCAGCCTCCTGAGTCTCTGGGATTACAGGTGTGTGCAGGGCTGACCCTCACTTTTGATGACCAGAGAGCAGTAGCGAGGACTGGGGTCCCCAAGCCTGATAGCATCCTCCACCCAGCACATTCTCAGCTGGAATCTGGGGGTGGCTGGGGTGGGTCTCGGAGCAATGTGATTGGACAGTCCTGGTATCATTTGGGGGCCACCCTGCAGCCCTGCGCTCTCCAGTTTTCCCCAGCTCCTCCCCTGGTTCCTCTGCCCCAAGCTGTCTCCCTTGGACTGGGGGGTCCCAGAGAATGGGGTGGCATCTGCCCAGGATTGGAAATCAAGCATTCTGTTCAAGAGCCTGGACTGAGGGCTCGCCCTGGAGGACCAGTGGGCACTGGGTGTGGACATCTGAGGGTCCAGGTCACCTAGGAAGAAAAGAAAGGTGGTGATGGAGGAGGCAAAGAGACCCAGAAAAAGAGCTCCAGAGGGAGGGGGATGGAGAAAAACAGGGAGGCAGGAAGAGCAGAAAGGCAGGGGCTGGGATGGAAGACAGGAGTGGAGAAAGAGTGTCAGGAAAGGAAGAAAAAGAGAGAGGAGGACAAGGTTTCCACTCTCTGCCCCCTTCACAGCTCGGCTGACCCCTCCCATGAGTCCTCAGCCCACACGGCCTGGCTCCCTCTTCCTCACTCAGCTCTCCACCAGAGCGGCTCACACGGGGCACCCATCACCGGCTCACACGGGGCACCCATCACCAGCTCACACGGGGCACCCATCACCGGCTCACACGGGGCACCCATCACCGGCTCACACGGGGGCACCCATCACCGGCTCACACGGGGCACCCATCACCGGCCATGGCTAAGTCCAGGGAACATTTACCCCCATTCCACTAGTTCTGTCTGCGACACATACCTCCCCCTCCTTCTAGAACACCGATCCCTCTCCTCCTTGCCTTCCTTCTTCTCTGGCTACTCTTGTCCTATTTCCCTTCAACCCGAGGGTCCTCCTGGCTCAGGCAGGGTCTTGGCTCTCCCCCATCCATGCTTTCTCTAGAGATGACTCCCCCACACCCAGAGTTTCAGGTACCACCGTCCTGGGGATCCCACCTCTGTCTCTCCTCTGAACTCCACACCCAGACGCTCCAGGGTTTCCTCTAGGTCTCCCAAGGAACAAAATGAAATTCACCATCTTCCCCCTAAACCTGGAAAGGAGGGAAGGAGGAAGGAGATCTCCAAAAGCTGAGGGACTTGGTTGGAGGCTGGGACCTAGAGCGAGCTACACTGGGTGCGCGGGACTTAACAAAGGACTGGGCCTGGGCGATGCTGCAGAAAGGGGAGGACAGGCCCACACACCTGGGGCCAGTCCTCAGACTCTGCTCCCGGTCCCTCAACCCGGACGGCGCGGGGCTCCGCGATGGGGATGCTTCATGCCTGGGTCTTCTCTGGAGCCTCAGTCTCAGACTCCTGCTTCTCACTCCTCAGCTCCTCTCCTAGGGACCCTCTCTCCAGCACTGGCCTGGGGCCAAGGTGGGGGCGGAGGAGCATTCTAGAAGGTGGGAGAGGGTGGGAAGGACTAATAGAACTTCAGATGGGGGTCTGGGCAGCTGGGAAGGTAACCTGCTGTGCAGGGGTGGCAGTGCACCCTGCCAGGTGTGTTAACACCTGAGCAGCTTCTCCCAGACATGTTCTCCTCTCCGGAGTCCAGACAGGGGCCGGGGCGCTCCGGAGGCCTTCCCCCTCCCTTTTTGGGGGAGCACTTGGGGAAATTTGGAAAGGGAGAGAAGTCAGAGCTCAGCACTTTCCTCTTTCTGTTTTTCTTCTTCTTGAGGAATTTTTTTCCCAACTGCTGATGACTTTACCATTCTTGGGGGTGGGCGGTGGAGATTCTGGCTTTGCTCCCCCCGCCCCACTCCAAGTGCCGGACAAAGTCCTACATTCCACAAAAAGCCAGAGCTTCAGAGTTTCCTAAAGATGAGGTGGCGTCTCCTCCCCTCTCAGCCCGAGCTCCCCCTCCCCCAGCCTCCAGCCCGGCCAGGGAGGCCCAGCCAGGCAGGGAGGAGACCCCAAGCACATTCTTCCTCTCACTGTCATGCTGCAGAAATTAAAGACACATCTCTGGGCTGGGCGCCCGCCAAGCGTTTCAAGTCAAGAAGTGGCAGAGGAGGGCCTGGGCTTCAGCTCGGTGCCACGTGTAAAGGATGCTTGCAGACCATCTGCCTGCGGCCCCGGGGCAAAGGCCTGCAACCGGACGTTGGGATGGCGGCTGTCGCACACCACACACACAAAGCCCCAATCCCAGGGGTCCCTTAACATCCATCAGGTCCGCGATGTAGCAACCCCCATCCACACGTGTGAGGCTTCAGAAGCCCTCCTTCCAGGTGGGCATGGGAGAAGCCAGGCAGAGGGTGTGTGAGAAGGGGGCCCCAGGCAGAAGTCCTTCCAGGTATGAAAAGTCACCAAACGGGGAGGACGCACCAAGCCTCACATCAAGCCCTGTGACACCCCACTGTAGACAACCACTCTGAATGTCTATTCCCCCTGGGCAACAGGACCCTTGCCCCCTGTTGGAGAGGGGGCTCCCCTTGGAACCGACCCACAGTAGACGCCAGGACTTTGGTGGGTCCAGGAATTGCCATCTCAGCACCTCAACCCCCCGTCGGGGCACTGCAGTTGCTGGCACTAGGTGGGGGCAGATCCTGGGCCACAAGTGACTGCCACATGGTTGAGATAATTGACGAAGGCCCGTCCCTCCATGGCCGTCTCCAGCCCTGCCTCTCTGGAAACTCTATATTTTCCCTTTAATTATAGCCCCTGCAGTCTCCCTCCGCTGCCCCACCCGCACCGCTCATTGTAGCTGCCCACGGCCGGCCGACGTGGCTCCCTCCCCTCCTGTTCCTTTGCTCTTTTTCCCCCCTTTGCCTTCGTTGCACAAAACCAGCTGGGGGAGGGCGTGGAGAGGGGCGGGTGGGGGAGGCAATGGAATCTTGGATGGTTTGGGGGAGGCGGGACTCCCCGCTTCCACGTTTGCAGCTCTAGAGCAATGGGGGTGGGGGAGCAGTGCAGGAGGGAGAGGAGCTGAGGGGGCACTGCCAGGAGGCCCCATTGCCCTCCTCAGACCCTCAGACTTGGGCAGGATGAGGGCCCTGGATGGACTACAGTTGAGGTGGAGCTGTCGGGGGCTTGAGACATGAGGGAAGAAAGGATTCTGGCTTCTGGAAGCATCTTCCCCAAGTGTAGGCTGTTGTTCTTGGGGTCCCCTCTCTCTTTTGGGGTACAGATGGTCCCTTCCTGATTCTAGGGTCAAAGAGCAATGGCCAGAATTTTCAGGAAAGTGGGGAAGCACTGAAACACAGCCTCTAAACTTGGGTCACTCGACTTCCCCTGCAATTCCATCTCAAACCCCAAAGGTATGTTTCCCCAGACACCCAAATTCTATGTGTCCCCAACCCTGAGGCCAGGTACAACCCGAGAAGGGACTTTATGCAGCTTTCCAGGACACCCTCGCTGGCCAGTGCCCTCTGTCCAAGTTCTCTGGACGGACTGTGCTGGGCAGAAGGGTGTCTGACCAGCCCCCGGCCCCTGCCAGAGCAGACACAAGACCCTTTTCTAAATCATCGATGATCACAGCCCCCCTCCCCAAGCTCACTCCCCCAACTCTGGGGTGGCAGAGTTTGGAGAGTGAGTTGTGGGGGATTGCAAAACCTGATCCACACCTCTGAGCCCCCAGCACTCCCCCACCCTCACCCCCACCCAGCTGTCCCATTGCTCAACACCAAAGCTTCCTCCTGGAGACACACGAAGTCCTGGTTCTCAGCCTGAGCCTCAGCCTCTCCACCTCATCTCCATCATGCCTGGGGGATGGAGCGTGGCATCCGACTCTGTCTTGGAGCCTCAGGCATGGCAGAAGAATTGACATCCTCAAAGAAAAACCCAGGCCAGCACTCCCTCCAGATATCTGATTCTTAATCGTCTATATAGGAATCTCTAATTTATTCCCCAAATGTTGCTAACCTCCATACCCCAGCCACACCAGGAGACACCCCTGAACAGGCACAGCACTTTAATTCCCTGGTCCCCCTGTTTGGGAGAAGGACCTCGCTGGCCACTTTAGACCCATTCTTGAGCTCTTGCCAAGCCTGTCGGGAGGGTGAGTGGTGTGGCCAGGAGGACCCTCTCCTCATCCCCCAACCCTTCCACCTCTGGAAGTCTCCCCACTCGCTCTCCAGTTCCACGTCCTCCAGATCAGAGGTCCCAAGAAAAAGCACAAGGACACCCCTACCCATACTGGAGGCCACACTCTATGAAGGACCCCGCCACGCTCTGGGGGCAGCACTCTGGCCGAGGCTGGGCTGGGGGGCTGGGGAGGCAAAGCTGCAAAGGGGGGAGACATAGAGTGGACTCCCTTCCCTTCCCTTCCCTCCTCCTCCCCCTCTTCGTTCCAAATTGGGGGCCGGGCCAGGCAGTTCTGATTGGCTGGGGGCCGGGCCGCCGGCTCCCCCTCTCCAAGGGGCAGGGTTCCTCCCAGCTCTCCATCAGGATGGTATAAAAGGGGCCCGGGCCAGTCGTCGGAGCAGACGGGAGTTTCTCCTCGGGGTCGGAGCAGGAGGCACACGGAGTGTGAGGCCACGCATGAGCCGACGCTAACCCCCCACCCCAGCCGCAAAGAGTCTACATGTCTAGGGTCTAGACATGTTCAGCTTTGTGGACCTCCGGCTCCTGCTCCTCTTAGCGGCCACCGCCCTCCTGACATACGGCCAAGGGGAAGGCCAAGTCCAGGGCGAAAAGGAAGACAGTAAGTTCAAACTTTGGGGAGTCCAAGGCTACTTGGTATTGCGCCCTGCGCGTGGTCCCCTGGGACCTCAGCTTAAACAGAGACTCGGGATGGGATGCGGGATGCTCCGGAGACTCAGAGATGGAAGGAAGATGGTGGGGGCTTTTCCTCAGCCCCCAGGAGATGAGAGGGAGTTTACCCTGGGATGGAGGTTGAGATGAACACCTCCCAGGAGTGAGAAGTGAGGATGGAGTGCGTCGTGAGATGGTACAGGAGGAAATCCCGAGCACGCACGGTGGGGGACAACAGGGAAAGTGGGGATCTCGGCGCGGGTGGGGGCAGAGCACGTCGAACAAGGGATAGAAGAGCCGAGCGGGGGTTCGGAGCCCAAGATGTAAAAGCGATCAGGAAGGCTGTGGGATGATTCATAAGGAAAGATTGTTTGCCTTCTCTGCAGGCTAGACAGTGTGCCTGGGACCGCGGGGGTGCTGAGCTGCGGGGGGAGGGGACGCGCGGGTGGGCGGGTTGGAGGATGAGAAAGTTTGGCGCGGACTTGGCAGGGCGGGGTCCTTGCGCCCCCTGCCGATCAACACTGAGCACTGCGCTTCCCGGTCCAGCACTTTCGGGCTTGGGAACTTGGAGCGGGAAGACTTGGGTTATTGCGGGGCGTGGACCCCACCTCTAGTACTGGAAAATAAAACCAGGGATGCGGTAGCCCCTGCTTCTAAAAGAAGTGGCCAGTTCGGGAAATTGGCCCCGCCCCGTTCCCATTACTTAGCGTTGCCCGCCACCTAGTGGCCGTCTGGGTAGATGCTAGTGCGGTGGGCGTGGTTAACCAATATTGTTTGTGGACTTTTTGGGTCTTTGGCTAAGGAGTGACCCAGAAGCACTGGCTGGCATTAGGGGGTTGAGGCTAGCCTGGAAAGCAGACTTTTAAGATGTCTAAGCGCTGGAGGTCAGGATGCATCCTACTTCGGGGGGGCCGGCCGCCGCTGAAATCGGCCCCTCCCCACTCTAGTCCCGCCCACGCCATCCTACCTGCTCCAGGAATGGGGGCGGAATGAGGGCTGGACCTCCCTTCTCTCCTCCCACCCCCTGCTCTTGCCTCCACGCAAACCACTCCCCGCGAGCCTGCCCCCTGGATGGAGGCCCTCCTACCTCCCCCATCGCCTTTTATTTCACTTGGCTTCAGTGCCCGTGGGCTGAGGTTGGATTTGGAAGCAACCCCGACCTAGAGCTTTGTTTAAATTCCAGAGAACTGGGAAGAGTTACAGCCGTCCTGGCCAGGCGCCTCGCGCTGTCACTGGCGCTGATGCGGAGCACCCGAACTTTTAAGACTTTAGGGGAAGGGGGAAATGGGGAGGAGGCGGGAAATGGAAAATCTGAATGTGTCTCTTAGGGGGCGGGTAGGGTGGGGTCTCAGGCGCCGCTGACAGCCCGCGTCTTCTCTCGCTCGCCCAGTCCCCTCAGTTGGCTGCGTGCTGCACGGCGTCAAGCACCCTAGTGGACATGTATGGAAACCCGAGCCCTGCAAGATCTGCGTCTGCGACAAGGGCGAAGTGGTATGCGACGAAGTGATGTGTACCGACAACGCCAACTGTCCCGGCGCTGAGATCCCCGAGGGCGAGTGCTGTCCTGTCTGCCCTGAAGGAGCGGGTATGGCTCGGCCTTGGGCCTGGGGGAGGTCAGGGCTGCTCCCTCGCCCTGCAACTCGGAGGTCTTTGCCAACACCGTTAGTAAAATCGCCTCTCACTGTGCCTCTTCTCCCCCAGCATCACCTACGGACCAAGAAACCACAGGAGTCGAGGTAATGCTCTTCCCTCCGCTCGCGCCACCCAGTCCACGACTCCTATTCTCATTCTCTAACCTGCCTCTTGTTTCTTCTCCCCCGACACCATAGGGACCCAAGGGAGACACTGGCCCCCGAGGCCCAAGGGTAAGTGTTGCACACTTGGGAAGCTGGCTAGGGAAGCTGGCGGTGGGCGTGGCTGCGGCCCGCGCTCACTCTGGCCCCGCCTTCCTCCTTGCAGGGACCCGCTGGCCCCCCCGGAAGAGATGGCATCCCTGGACAGCCTGGACTTCCCGGGCCCCCCGGACCCCCTGGACCTCCCGGACCCGCTGGCCTTGGAGGAGTAAGTGGAGAAACAAGACTCCCCGGGAAAGCCATGTGTGCCCCCTGTCGCATTTTTTTTTTTTTGCAGCAGATGGCATAACTTTATATCTTGAAATGATGTCTCAAACTTATAGAAAAGTTGCAAGAATAGAGCACAGAACATTCATAGACCCTTCACAGTTTGTCATATCTGTTTTATCATTCTCAGTTTATGCATATATATCATGATTTTTTTCTGGACCATCTGAGAGTAACTATGCGCCTTCTCTCCTACATACTTCCTAAAAACAAGAGCGTTTCCTTATGTGACCATAGCACAATGATTAAATTTAACATCAATCCAAAACAATGATCTAATATACGGTCCATATTCAAATGTCACCAGTGTCCCAATAATGTCCTTGATAGTACTTCCCCTCCCCCCATCCAAGATCATGAATTACATTTAATTGTCATGTCTCTTTAGTTCCCACAAATGTGAATTACTTCTGAGACTTTCTTTGTCTTTCACAACCCGGAAAGTTTTTGAAGGGTCTAGTTGTTTTGTAGAGGCCAGTTATTTTGTAGGCTGTCCCTCTATTTGGGGTTGTCTGGCTAGATTTGATTTGGGTGATGCATTGTTGGTAGGAAAATCTCACAAATGATATTGTCGTCTTAGTACATCACAACAGGAAGCACATGATGTCAGTGTGTGCCATTATTGGTGATGTCTTCTGCCTTTGGATGTACTGTCCTGACCCTGATTTCTCATGTACTCTCTCTCTCTCTCTCCTCGCTTTTCTAGAACTTTGCTCCTCAAATGTCTTATGGCTATGATGAAAAATCAGGTGGAGTTTCCGTGCCTGGCCCCATGGTGAGCCACCAGGGGGAGCAGCGATGACAGAAGAGGATGGGGATCCAGAGGAGATGGGCCAGTATTGGGCATATAGGGGTGGGCTTCATGGCTTGGGAGATAAAGGTCGCCTTCAGGACTTCAGAGTTTAGAGAGGGTGCATGACAACTGTGTTCCCAACGGGAGCCAACGGGGGATAGCACGGCTACTCCTGTGTTGTGCTTGATCACAGAGGCCTCACCATTGGCCCCTCTCTTTTTCTTCCATAGGGTCCCTCTGGTCCTCGTGGTCTCCCTGGTCCCCCTGGTGCACCTGTAAGTATCCGGGAGGTCTTTTTATTCTACCTTGGGCTTTGAACTGTTAGAGGGAAGTTGGAGATGAGGGCGGGGAAAGTGCTCAGAGATGGTGACAGCTTGGTGACACCTACCCTTCTAACTCCACTCTCTCCCCTTGTCTTCCAGGGTCCCCAAGGTTTCCAAGGCCCCCCTGGTGAGCCCGGCGAGCCTGGAGCTTCAGTAAGTACTCTCTACACCGATAGACCGTCCCTTACGAACACACGCATTCTCCCGTGCAGAGAGCCCCGCCTGGGGTCTTCCTCGCCGCCTCCTTCCAATCCCAGCCTTCCCCTTCTTTTTCCCCATATTTTGCAAATTCTAACTTTCTCTCCTCCTGTCTCTCTAGGGTCCCATGGGTCCCCGAGGTCCCCCTGGCCCCCCTGGCAAGAACGGAGATGATGTAAGTAGCCCCAGCAAGAAGATACCATCTGGCTCATGGCTTCAGAGGTCAGGTTGTGTAATCTGCCACAGAGCCCCATCACCATGGGGCTGATGCTCAGAGGAAGGAGGATGAATCTTCCCTGGCACTACGCTGCCCCTGAGCAATGGGCTTTACACTTATTGGGACGTTCTCCCACTTGTCCAGCAGGGGTCGTCCTTCCTCTCCTCACCCAGCTGCCCTAAAGCAATCCCCAACCTCATCCCTCCCAGGGAACGACTTCCTCAGATTTAAGCGTTCTGGGTGCACAGAAGGAGAGAATAGACTGCTGATGACAGAAAGAAACAGAAATTCCTTTGTAGGGGCTCAAATTTCACCAAACAAGGGTTTCATTAGTAGATCTAAACTGAGCTCTAGATTTAAAGAAAGATTCTGGGCCCCTAAATCTGACCTTTGATAATCCCAAGAAGACTGAGACCTTAAATACTTCTCCAGACCGCAGACATGGGCATGATGGCTTCTCTCTCTCTCTCTCTCTCTTTCTCTCTCTAGGGTGAAGCTGGCAAACCTGGTCGTCCTGGTGAGCGCGGGCCTCCTGGACCTCAGGTGAGTGGGGGTGGTGCCAGACCCTCCAGCTTTGCTGCTTCTGTGTGTGATCAGAGCTGCGTCCAAGTGTTGATTCTAACGACCTTTCCTTGTCTTTCTCTGCTTCTCTCTCCAGGGTGCTCGGGGATTGCCCGGAACAGCTGGCCTCCCTGGAATGAAGGGACACAGAGTGAGTCCCATTTGAATCATCTACACTCCCATAGTCCAGTGCTTCCCACCATGCCAGCCCCTTCCCCCAAAGATCTCGGTGTGCATCTGAGTGGGTAGCAGCTACAGAAACCCCAAGGGATGTAGGATAGGCATCTGCAAGAGTTTCCCTCCGTGGGAAAGAAGTCCTGATAAAGGGATTCCATGGGAAAGAAGTCCCAGGATCATGGGCCAGCTGGGGTTTCGTCTAGCCCCAAGACAGGGGGATGGCTAGAGTGGCCTCCTGAGGCTGCTTTCAGATCTGGATGGGTGTCAGGTGGTCCACCCCTCCACGCAGTCTCATTCTGTCTTTCTTTCCTATCTCAGGGTTTCAGTGGTCTGGATGGTGCTAAGGGAGATGCTGGTCCTGCTGGTCCCAAGGTAAGAGGCTATCAGAATGTCCTGGTCCTCCACCTCCCCCCCAGTGTCACCATGCATGTATTCCTCACTCTGTTCTCTGTCCTATAGGGTGAGCCTGGCAGCCCTGGTGAAAACGGAGCTCCTGGCCAGATGGTGAGTGTGCCAGTTCCCGAGGGAGGAGGAGCAGGGTGCAGGGGCAGGATGGAGGCTTGGAGGAAGGAGGTTGTCTCCCCTCTCACTTGACTTCTCTTGGTTTGGTTGTCAGGGCCCCCGTGGTCTGCCTGGTGAGAGAGGTCGCCCTGGAGCCCCTGGCCCTGCTGTAAGTACTCCTGGCCCCTTGGGGGATCCCTGGGCTCTGGATGGGGCTCCCTGAGACCTGTAGTTTCTGGCCAGCACTCAGTGGACGTAACTGGAGCTTCCCTCTCTCTTGCAGGGTGCACGTGGAAACGATGGTGCTACTGGTGCTGCCGGACCCCCTGTGAGTATGGTCCCTTGACTTTGGGGTCTGGGGAGAGGTGGACTCTGTTGGTCAGAAACCTCTTCTGCCTGGGATGTGCCTTGCAGCGCCCCTTTCCTGCTGGCTAATGTCTCCATTTCATCCACAGGGTCCCACTGGCCCCGCTGGTCCTCCTGGCTTCCCTGGTGCTGTTGGTGCTAAGGTGAGACCCCTGTCCTCCTCTGAGCACGACTTTTACCAGTCAAAGGTGTGGCGTCTCCCTGCTCCCCAAAAGAGAAGGATCCAGAGTGGCAAGAGGGAAGCTCACTGCCCAGCGCACTTGTCCTGGGCCCCCTTTCCCAGATCTCAGCTCATCCTTGGTCTCCCGTCCCTTTATCTCCTTCCCCCCAATCGAGATGTAAGGTCAGGTTCCCCAGGGCGGCTTCTGACATGTCCTTTCCTCCCATCCAGGGTGAAGCTGGTCCCCAAGGAGCCCGAGGCTCTGAAGGTCCCCAGGGTGTGCGTGGTGAGCCCGGCCCCCCTGGCCCTGCTGGTGCTGCTGGCCCCGCTGTAAGTGTCCCCCTTAGAGCCCTCTGGGCCACTTTCCAATCTCAGGGACCTTTCCTGTCGCTCAGCCTCTTTTCTCTGTGCCTTAGGGAAACCCTGGTGCTGATGGACAACCCGGTGCTAAAGGTGCCAACGTAAGTACCCTGCCAGGTCCTCCCTGACCCCACCTCCCACCTGCCCTGTGCCCTCCACCCCTGGGCTCAACTGTCTGCTCTGCCTCCCACAGGGTGCTCCCGGTATTGCTGGTGCCCCTGGCTTCCCCGGTGCCCGAGGCCCCTCTGGACCACAGGGCCCCAGCGGCCCTCCCGGCCCCAAGGGCAACAGCGTAAGTACAAACCCCTCCCTCCCGCCCCACCCCATCAGAGCATCCCCCATGGGGAGCAGGAAGATGCAGGCCAACCGAGCACCCACCCTCAGCTCCTCTCCTCCCCCCACACAGGGTGAACCTGGCGCTCCCGGAAACAAAGGAGACACTGGTGCCAAAGGAGAACCCGTAAGTCCCCACCACCCCTTCTGCCCCAGGTGCCCCTCGAGGGAAACCAGGGAGGAAAGGGAGCCCACACATAGAAGCCCTGGTGCTAGAGGCCCAGCCTCAGGCCAGCTTTGGAGCTGGTACCAGCTGGCCGCTCACCAACGCTGCCCCCTCTCATCTGCCCTCTCCAGGGCCCCGCTGGTATTCAAGGACCCCCTGGCCCTGCTGGGGAAGAAGGAAAACGAGGAGCCCGAGGTGAACCCGGACCTGCTGGCCTGCCCGGACCCCCCGGCGAGCGCGTGAGTGCCCCCTGCCCATCTAACCCCCATCTGTGCACCCAGCACCTACCCAGTGCCTGGGGCCATGCCTCTGAGCTCACCCACCTGCCCTCCTTCTGCAGGGTGGACCCGGAAGCCGTGGTTTCCCTGGCGCTGATGGTGTTGCTGGCCCCAAGGTAACCTCTCTTCTTTGCAGGGAGTCCGACCCCTGGTCCCTGGGCATCCCCTTCTTCTTGGGGTATAGTTAACTCCCCCCACCCAGTCATCAGTGCTCCCTGCTCGGCTGCGGAAGTGCATGACTCCTCCTTTCTCTTCACAACCTGCCACACATTGCTGTCCTGTCCCATCCACTGCCCCTCAAAGTCCACCTGGACCAGCTGCCTCCCCCTTCCAGAAGGAAGAAGATGCCGGCCTATGGGAAAGAGGCCCAGGCTTGAGACACTAATGGCTCCTGTGACTTCCTCCCAACCAGGGTCCCGCTGGTGAACGTGGTTCTCCCGGTCCTGCTGGCCCCAAAGGTTCTCCTGGTGAAGCTGGTCGCCCTGGTGAAGCTGGCCTGCCTGGTGCCAAGGTGAGACCCTGGCCCTTCAGCCCAGCTGGGCCAGGACCCTGCCCGCTGTGTGGGGTCTGGGAGCACTCTGGAAGGACTAGGAGTCCTCCTGCCAGTTACCCTCCTCCCCTTCCCACTGATCACTCCTCTGCCTCCCCCCTAGGGTCTGACTGGAAGCCCTGGCAGCCCCGGCCCTGATGGCAAAACTGGCCCCCCTGTAAGTATATCTCTTGAGCCCCCACCCTCCTCTCCCCTCCTGCCTGCCTACCCCCTGCGCTCACCACCACCTTCCTGCCTCTCATCTGCAGGGTCCCGCTGGTCAAGATGGTCGTCCTGGACCCCCAGGTCCCCCTGGTGCCCGTGGTCAGGCTGGTGTGATGGGATTCCCTGGACCTAAAGGTGCTGCTGTGAGTATTCAGTGAGGAGCATCACGGAACCGGGGACAGGCACACCCCAGAGGCAAGAGTCCTGGGCTCTGGGCCCAGCTCTGCTGACTGCTGTGTGACCTAGGGCCACTCACTACCCCTCTCTGGGGCTTAGTTTCCCCATCTGTAAAATGAAAGACTTCTTCTGGCCCCATGATCATTGCTCTGCCCCTAGAAATAAGTATTGTTGGTGCCCCCCTTCATGGGTAGGATGAGTCTTTTATATGATAGTCACCCCCAAATTTGGTAGGTTCTTTGAGGTTCAAAAGGAGACCCGGAGGAGTTCAGAGAACCCCTGAGGTTCAAAAGGACCCCTGTGTGGTTCAGATCACTGCAGGCATATAACAGGGAGAAGGAAGTGGGGGAGCAGGAGGTAGTAAGGGGGGGGGCTTTTTGCAGCATTCAAAGCCCTGCTGGCATTTCCTAGGAGGCCAAAGCTTGTAAACAGAGCCCCTTAAAAAAGATTCTACTCAAAGTAAACGGGAGGACAGGAGCACGGGAGGCCTGGCTCCTCCTCCTTGGGCCTAACCATGACCCTTTCCTCACAGGGAGAGCCTGGCAAAGCTGGAGAGCGCGGTGTCCCCGGACCCCCTGGTGCTGTCGTGAGTGTCTCTCTTCAGTCCCCATCTCCTTCCTGCCCCTGCCCAGGACACAGGGACCCCCCAGAGGGATGCAGGAGTCTGCAGCCCCTGCCAGGCCATTAAGAGCCCCTGGGGGATCCGCCTTGTCCCGGAGCCCCAGCCCCGCCCACCTCGCCACCAGCCTGGCCACCCTGAGTTCTTGACTTTCTCCCCACAGGGTCCTGCTGGCAAAGATGGAGAAGCTGGAGCTCAGGGACCCCCAGGCCCTGCTGTAAGTGTCGCTGACTGGGAGGCCGAGGGAGCAGGAAAGGGGAGGCCCCCTACCCCTCCTCTCCTCGGACCACCCATGACCACAGCACCCTCTCCATGACAGGGTCCTGCTGGTGAGAGAGGTGAACAAGGCCCCGCTGGCTCCCCCGGATTCCAGGTGAGGCCCCATGGCTGCCACGGTATTTGAGGGGGGGAGCACCTTTTTGTTCTCTCCCAGATTTCTAAACCCTTCCTCTTCCCTCCCCCATTTCCCACTTACAGGGTCTTCCTGGCCCCGCTGGTGCTCCCGGTGAAGCAGGCAAACCTGGTGAACAGGTAAGAGGTAGCAACCATCGGAGGGATAGGGAATGAAGGATATACAGAGGGACAGGCCACTGCACCTAGCTAATCAGACAACCAGCAGCTGAAGGGATTGAGGCTAGACACCTGGAAGGACTTCCAGTAATGGAGGGGCTCACAGAGGGAAGCGGGGAGCTGCAGGATATGTTTTGCAAGGAGCTGCATGGCTGCTAGGTTGGGTGACTTCTTTTATGAGCTCCTGGAATACTCTGGCTTTCTGTCAAGCCTTCTAATAGTAAGTCTGGTGAGAAGGGAGGCCTTTGACACGTCCTGAGGAGGAGTAGGGGCTGTTTAGGAATATCCCCGTCCTGTGCTGAGAAGGGGTTCATCTCTAATCACCACCCCGAGGGCCAGTCCCCAGGAAGAGAGATAGGAGTTCTTTCTCATGGGGAGGACCCAGGTAGGTTTTGCTCACTGTCGCTCCCCTCTCCCCCACAGGGTGTTCCTGGAGACCTTGGTGCCCCCGGCCCCTCTGGAGCAAGAGTAAGTGCAATCTCTCGCTCTTGCTGCTGCTCCCGCCATGACGCCCCGGGCCTGTCCCTGTCCCTGTCTCTGGAGCAGCCATCACGTGCCTGGTTCTCTTCCCTTCTAGGGCGAGAGAGGTTTCCCTGGTGAGCGTGGTGTGCAAGGTCCCCCAGGCCCTGCTGGTCCCCGCGGATCCAACGGTGCTCCTGGCAATGATGGTGCCAAGGTAAGGACAGCCGGGGAAGGGCTCCAGCAACAGCCCAGGGGCCTGTCCCCTGGGACCGGGGATGACCGGCTGTGACTAGAGCTGCACAGATGTGGGAGGTGGGGGAGCGAGACCAGGGCAGGGACTGCGTGCAGCCTCAAGTCTCGGCCTGTCTCCTCTAAGCTGACACCTGTCTTTGGCCCTGGAGCCAAACTGGGAGATACCAAGATGGGGCCGAGGGCTGACTCACTTCTGGGAGCCCAGGACTCACTGCTGTCTTCTTGGCTCCACATAGGGTGATACTGGTGCTCCCGGAGCCCCCGGTAGCCAGGGTGCCCCTGGTCTTCAGGGAATGCCTGGCGAACGTGGTGCAGCTGGCCTTCCAGGCGCTAAGGGTGACAGAGTAAGTCCCCCTTCCACCTCCTGCAAGCCCTTCATGGCTCCCACCTCTCTCCCTGCATCGGCTCTCTCAGCATCTCTCCTCTCTTGGATCTTCCCCTCTTATCCTGAATCCTCCCTTCTTCTGCTCTGGCTCCTTTACTGGTAAATCTCGGACTGCAGTCCAGGCCCTTCTCCCCATAAGTTACCATGGTGATGAGAGGTAGGGCGTCTCCTTGGTGAAGGCCCCCTAATTCATCCCCCTACCCAAGTCAGGAGCCTCTTAACCTAGGTTCTGCCTCAGTGTCCAGGCAGGACCGTTTCCCCTGAAAGAATCCTGTATCCTTGTCACAGGCAAAGCGAGGGACAGCTGGGAGGGCCTCTCAGGGGGTCCTAGACATAAGCAGAACACTACAGGCCACCTCCCCGCCCCACATTGGAAGTCTCAGGCTTTTCCCTGTCTTTAGGGAGACACTGGTCCCAAAGGTGCTGATGGTTCCCCTGGCAAAGATGGCGTCCGTGGTCTGACTGGCCCCATTGGTCCTCCTGGCCCCGCTGGTGCCCCTGGTGACAAGGTGAGTGGCAACCTCCTTGTCTTCTTCCCTAACACACAGCTCTCCCAGTAAGCCTGGGTGCGGCTCTGTCGGGTAGGCAGAAACTGCCATACCAAGATGGCGACCCTGAAGCTGGAGGAGCCAGAAGGCAGGGGAGGCTCTCCTGGGGTTATCTGCCATGAGTGTTCAGGGTACTGAACTGACTGTGTGCCTCTTGTCCCTCCTTCTCAGGGTGAAACCGGTCCCAGCGGCCCTGCTGGTCCCACCGGAGCCCGTGGTGCCCCCGTAAGTACAGAAGACCCTGTTAAGACCCATACTCAGCCCCTCCACCCTCCTCTCTCCTCATCCTCCCTGACGTCATGACATCTTTCCAACTTGCCTCTTTTATTCTAGGGAGACCGTGGTGAGCCTGGTCCCCCCGGCCCTGCTGGCTTCGCTGGCCCCCCTGTAAGTACCAAGACCCCCTTCATTGTCCATCACCAACTGGGACGTGGGGCAAAGGACATGGGGTGACTGAATGAGGACAGAGTCGTCAGCCTGAGTCGGGGAGAAGGGTGGGAAGGATGGTTCTGCACCGGGGGATCTCCCTGTCTCTAGTCGCTGCCCCTCTCCCAGTCCACTGGGCCCTCCAGACTCCCCCACTGCCATATCCTCTCCACCCACCGCTCCCCCTCTTCCCCAGGGTGCTGATGGCCAACCTGGTGCTAAAGGCGAACCCGGTGATGCTGGTGCTAAAGGCGATGCTGGTCCTCCTGGCCCTGCTGGACCCGCCGGACCCCCTGGACCCATTGTGAGTATCTCACCTTCTGCACCTCCAGCTGCCCACAGCCTTGGACCTGGGGCTGGCCTGGGCCTCATAGCTCTGTGCTTTCCTGCAGGGTAACGTTGGTGCTCCTGGACCCAAAGGTGCTCGTGGCAGTGCTGGTCCCCCTGTGAGTACCACTCGCCTCTCTGCGGAGCCTCCCCCAGCCAGTGTTTGGAGGGGGCTGGGCTGGGTGAGCTGGCCGTTCTCCTCTGACCACACCTGTGTCCTCTCCTGCCACAGGGTGCTACTGGTTTCCCTGGTGCTGCTGGCCGCGTCGGTCCTCCCGGCCCCTCTGTGAGTATCTGTGGTAGAGTCCCTGCTCTGGGTGGTGGGTGCTGGGTACACACTGTCAGAGGATAGAACACCCCATTGAGACCTCCCCAGTGCTCCAGAAGCCCTGGAGTCTGATAGCCCCTCTTGTCCCCACCCAGGGAAACGCTGGACCCCCTGGCCCTCCTGGCCCTGCTGGCAAAGAAGGCGGCAAAGGTCCCCGTGGTGAGACTGGCCCCGCTGGACGTCCCGGTGAAGTTGGTCCCCCTGGTCCCCCTGGCCCTGCTGGAGAAAAAGGATCCCCTGGCGCCGATGGACCTGCTGTAAGTGCCAGCTCAGCTCTCCCAAGTGCTGGAGGAGACGGCCCCTCTGCTACCCGAGGCACCTCACCGCTTTCTGCCCCCCACAGGGCTCTCCTGGTACCCCTGGACCTCAGGGTATTGCTGGACAGCGTGGTGTAGTCGGCCTGCCTGGTCAAAGAGGAGAAAGAGGCTTCCCTGGACTTCCTGGCCCCTCTGTGAGTGCTCCCCCACCTTGGGGTCCCCAAGAAGAACCATCCCAGGACTTGGAGAGTACAGGGTGGGGGGAGGGGTGAAATCAAGGAGTACAGATGTGATAGAGATGGTCTCGGGGACCCAACCCCCAATCCTGTCTCTGGCCTGACTCTTTCCTCTCCATCAGGGTGAGCCCGGCAAACAAGGTCCTTCTGGAGCAAGTGGCGAACGTGGTCCCCCTGGCCCCAGCGGCCCCCCTGGATTGGCTGGACCCCCTGGTGAATCTGGACGGGAGGTGAGTGTCCTCAGCCACTGAGCCAGTGCCCACGGTAGTGCCCTGTGGGTCTGCGCCCCAGCTCTCCTCCTGGCGGTGGGCTCACTTCTCCCCTATCTCTCTGCAGGGATCCCCTGGCGCTGAAGGTTCCCCTGGACGAGATGGCTCTCCTGGCCCCAAGGTAAGAGGGCTGAAGCCCTGCCCGCCACGTTCCTGCCCCAGCCTTGCCCTGTCTCTGGGGCTGACCCACATCTCCCTGCCCTCCTCTCCTAGGGTGACCGTGGTGAGACTGGCCCTGCTGGACCCCCTGGTGCTCCTGGTGCTCCTGGTGCTCCCGGCCCCGTCGGCCCTGCTGGCAAGAACGGCGATCGTGGTGAGACTGTAAGTAGCCGGGTTTGGCTCTGGCCAGGGCTCTCCAGTCCTGCTCAGAGGCCAGGGGAGGAGAGGTCGTATAAGATGCGCAGAACCTCAGGCTCCCTGGAAAAACGGGCCTCAAGGACTCTGTCCAGATAGAACCCCATCTCCCTCAAGGAGTAGGGTTTGCCCAGCTCGCCTGAAGCCTGGCTCTGGGGGGTTTATCGGGTCAGGAGAAATGACTACAGTTAAGGGATGTAGCCACAGAGGGAGGAGCCTGAGGGGAGGCCTCATCCTGCAGCTCAGGCCGGGCCCGCCCCGAGGCTCAGCCTCCCCTGGCCAGGATCTAACCTTCTCTCTGCTCTCTCCAGGGTCCTGCCGGTCCTGCCGGTCCCATCGGCCCCGCTGGTGCCCGCGGTCCCGCTGTAAGTACCCCAGGCCAACCCCCATTCTCTCAGAACCCATGGATGGTGCCTCCACTCAGTGCCAACAGAACTTCCACCTGACAGCCTGTCCCTTCCTCTCTCCTAGGGACCCCAAGGCCCCCGTGGTGACAAGGGTGAGACAGGCGAACAAGGCGACAGAGGCATAAAGGGTCACCGTGGCTTCTCCGGTCTCCAGGGTCCCCCTGGGCCTCCTGTGAGTACACCCCCCACCCCTGCTACTTTGAGCTCTCTCTACTCTCCGCCATGCTGTGCTGCATGAGGTTGGGTGGGGACCTTTGCCTCAGTTTCCCCCTCCAGATAGACATTCTGACTCCTCGCTAGTGGGGACCAGGGTCTGAAGATTGGTGGGCATGTCCAAGTAGCTTTTGAGAGGGAGATGGGGTGTGCAAAGAGGGAGCATGGGAGAGGTCTCAGCGTACGCCCAGCCTGGGGCTAGGTTTCCAGAATCGGGAGGGGGCGTGGGTGGCCCACACTGCCCCCGTCTCCCCAGCCAGTCCAGGCTGCATTGGACTCCTGATGGATCTGAATTGCCTGTGTTTGTGTCCTCAGGGCTCCCCTGGTGAACAAGGTCCCTCTGGAGCCTCTGGTCCTGCCGGTCCCCGTGTAAGTCATGCTTTCCATCGTCTCTTCCTGGGTCCCCAGCCCAGGCTCACCTGGGGGCCCTTTACCCTGGCGGGACACAGGCATCTCTCTACTCTCTGGAGAAGGGCTTGGGGACAGCAAATGGGGGGAGGGGAAACTCCTTCCTCCCACAAACTGCTTCCTGGCCCAGCTGAGGAATGGAGCGAGGCGACCTCTCAGGGACAGAGCCGGCCGGGAGGGTTGGATAGGGGTTGTCTCAGGCTTTCCGGCAGGTACTCTTCAACCATCTCTCCCCATCCAGGGTCCTCCTGGCTCTGCTGGTTCTCCTGGCAAAGATGGACTCAACGGTCTCCCAGGCCCCATCGGCCCCCCTGGTCCTCGTGGTCGCACTGGCGATGCCGGTCCTGTTGTACGTAGCTCTGTCCCCTCTGCCTCACGGCCCTCCAGCCCCAAGAGCGCTAGGACACCGGTAATCCCTCATCTCCTCCCTCTCTGTGCAGGGTCCCCCCGGCCCTCCTGGACCCCCTGGTCCCCCTGGTCCTCCCAGCGGTGGTTTCGACTTCAGCTTCATGCCCCAGCCACCTCAGGAGAAGTCTCAAGATGGTGGCCGCTACTACCGGGCCGATGATGCCAACGTGGTTCGTGACCGCGACCTCGAGGTGGACACCACCCTCAAGAGCCTGAGCCAGCAGATCGAGAACATCCGCAGCCCCGAAGGCAGCCGCAAGAACCCCGCCCGCACCTGCCGTGACCTCAAGATGTGCCACTCTGACTGGAAGAGCGGTGAGGGCCTGCCCCGGCTGCCCCCTTCCTGCCATGCCAGCATCCTCGTGCCCACGCACACCCCACCTCCTGTACGGTGCCTGATGCCCACCTCCCCTGACCACCTGGTTCTGCCCTACCACAGGAGAGTACTGGATTGACCCCAACCAGGGCTGCAACCTGGATGCCATCAAGGTCTTCTGCAACATGGAAACTGGCGAGACCTGTGTGTACCCCACTCAGCCCACCGTGGCCCAGAAGAACTGGTACATCAGCAAGAACCCCAAGGAGAAGAAGCACGTCTGGTTCGGCGAGAGCATGACCGGTGGATTCCAGGTGCGTGAGCTGAACCCCAGAGCGCTTTCAGGAAGAGGGCTAGCTCAGTGCTCAGATGGCGCAGAAGTCCCGGAGTGGACCAGGTCTCTGCTGAGCGGGAGCGACGGGGCTAGGCTGGGAGGCAGGAGTCCTGGGTCCTTGATAGTGGCTTAGACACAAGGTACCCATGGGCAAGTGATGCCCCCTCCTAACATAAAAGTTAGTTGGGGCCAGGCGTCGTGGTGCACGTCTGTAATCCCAGTACCCAGGAGGGTGAGACAGGAGGATCGCAGGTTCCAGGCTTGCCCAGCAACTTAGCGAGGCCCTCAGCAACTTAGTGAGACCCTGTTTCAAAGTAAAAGTAATAAATAGGGCTAGAGGTATAGCTCAGAGGTAGAGTTCCCTGGATTCAATCCCCAGTACCACACACACACAAAAAAAAGTTATTTGGGGATGCTCTCAAAGGACTCTGGCAGAGAGGCCGGGGACTAGATGACTTGAGTGACCGACCACTCACTCCAAATTATTTCCTACCCCTGCAGTTCGAGTATGGCAGCGAGGGCTCCGACCCTGCCGACGTGGCCATCCAGCTTACCTTCCTGCGCCTGATGTCCACCGAGGCCTCCCAGAACATCACCTACCATTGCAAGAACAGCGTGGCCTACATGGACCAGCAGACTGGAAACCTCAAGAAGTCCCTGCTCCTCCAGGGCTCCAACGAGATCGAGCTCCGGGGCGAAGGCAACAGCCGCTTCACCTACAGCACCATCCACGATGGCTGCACGGTGAGTCCTCCAGGCCCTGCCGTGGTCCTGCCTCCCTGGGCTTTGGCTGCTGGGGCAGGCCTGGGTTCCCTGTCCCACTCCATCACTCCCCTTGGTAATGGTCCACTGTCTCCCCTCCCCTCAGAGTCACACCGGAGCCTGGGGCAAGACAGTCATCGAATACAAAACCACCAAGACCTCCCGCCTGCCCATCATCGATGTGGCCCCCTTGGACATTGGCGCCCCAGACCAGGAATTCGGCTTCGACATTGGCCCTGTCTGCTTCGTGTAAACTCCCTCCACCCCAACCTGGCTCCCTCCCACCCAGCCCACTTCCCCCCGATTCTGGAAACAGACAAACAACCCAAACTGAATCCCCCAAAAAGCCAAAAATTGGGAGACAATTTCTCATGGACTTTGGAAAATATTTTTTTCCTTTTCATTCATCTCTCAAACTTAGTTTTTTATCTTTGACCAACTGAACATGACCAAAAAACCAAAAGTGCATTCAACCTTACCAAAAAAAAAAAAAAAGAATAAATAAATAACTTTTTAAAAAAGGAAGCTTGGTCCACTTGCTTGAAGACCCATGTGGGGGTAAGTCCTTTTCTGCCCATTGGGCTTACCATACCCCAACGCTGCCCTTTCTGCTCCTTCTACACCCCCTCTTGGGGCCTCTCTTCCACTGCTCCCCAAATTCAAGTCTCCCCCAAAGACACAGAAAACAGTGCATTGTCTGCCCAGCAACCAAAGGCAATGCTGAAACATCCAAGTGGCCCCAACCCGGGCCCACTCCTCCACCCGGCACCCCCAAACCCTGGGGGACCCGGGGTTCTCAGACTGCCAAAGGTGCCTTGCCCTCTGGCATCCCCACGGCCTCTGCAACACACTCACCCCACTTCATTTTTGAGGGGGCCGTGCCAGGGGAGCCCCCACCTCTCCCTGGGTTTGGAGGAGAGTCAGGCAGGGCCGCAGCAGAGCGAAAACATCATCGGTGCCAAACCCCACGCGTGCGCAGGGCTGGGTGGGAGAGATTGTTCTGTTCCTTGTGTAACTGTGTTGCTGAAAGACTACCTCGTTCTTGTCTTTGTGTGTCACCGGGGCAACTGTGTGGGGGCGGGGATGGGGGCAGGGTGGCAGCAGCTCCCCATTTTATATCAAAGGTGCTACATCTATGTGATGGGGTGGGGTGGGGAAGGAATCTCTGGTGCTATAGAAGTTGAGATGCCCCCCTAGGCCAGCAAACGCTCCTTTTTGTTCAAAGTCTTTTTTTTTTAATTCTTTGGTTTTTTTCATTCTTTCCTTTTCTTTCGTTCTTCTTCTTTTAATGGATGGAGACTCATGTGAATTTTTTTCTAACGGTGCTATTTAACTTGGGGAGAGAGAGCGCTGGGCTCCAGCCTGCTCCCTTTCTACCCTCTCTCCACCCCTCTGGCTTCTGGGCCTGTCACTCTCTGAAACCTCTCTCCTCTGAAACCCTCCCCTCCTGCAGCTGTGTCCCATCCTCCCTGCCTAACTCCTGGTCTGTCCTGCATCCGGGTTTCAGAGCACAACTTTCCAAAGCACAAAGCAGTTTTCCCCCTGGGGTGGGAGGAAGCAAGAGACTCTGTACCTATTTTGTATGTGTATAATAATTTGAGATGTTTTTAATTATTTTGATTGCTGGAATAAAGCATGTGGAAATGACCCAAACGCATCTGCAGTGGCCTCCTAATTTCCTCCCTGGGAGTTGGGGGAGGGGAAGGCCCGGGAGGGGGCTGTGGGATGGGTGGCTCGCCTTCCTGCCCTTATCCCTGCCCTTGCTCTCCTGCCTACTCTTAGCTAGATCCTGCCCTCACCCCCCTTCCTCTTGCCTTTCTTGTGCCTTAAATCTCTTTCTTTCCTCTTTCATTTTTTTCTCTCTTGAAATCCTCCTTGCATGTTTCCAAATTCTCTTCTTCCCTGCAATGCCATACAGGCAGCTCATGTGTGCAGCAACACACACATGCATACACACACACACACACACACACACACACACACTCAGAAGCACACTCTCTTCAGATCCTAGGTTGCCAAAACCTCAAGCCTACCCTCCCATCCATGCCACCAACCCTCCATGCTGTGGGCACCCTGCAGGGCTGGGCTGAGGGAGGTGCTGCCCATGGGTCCTGGGAGGGGGAGAGACATTGGGCTGGTAACGAGGACCTGGGATCTCTCTGCAAGGCCTTTCCCTAGACAAACATAGACAGGACATCTGGTCTCTACTCCCTCCTCACCCCAAGGAGCAAGCAGTGCAGCCTGAGAAGGGGTCTGCTGAGCCTACCTGGGTGCCTGGGAGGAGACCCCAAGAAAGGAATGTTCCCCGCTCCTCTCAGGAGCTCGCCCTCAAGAGAGTCTCCTCGGGGCCTTGGAGAGCACGGTGCTACAGAGGCCCAGCCCCACAGAGCCTGTGCGGGCCCCTCTTGGTTCTCTGCATGCCCAGAGACAGCTGGGCGCAGGTGTCCTGCAGAGTCATGGTGCCCTTGCCCCCACCTCCAGCCCACTTCTTTCCGTTTCCTTTTTTTTTCTTTTTCCATATTCCTGCTTCCTCTTTTGCCTTCTTCTCCCTCCATTCTCTCTTCCCTCACCCTCTGAGGGCCCCAGAGGAAGGTGACTGGTTGCGTCTCCCATCTCAGGGAGTGGGGACAGTGATGTATGGCCAGTGGGGGACAGAGAATCCAGAGAGAAGCCTGGAGCAAACTAGGCACCCAGAGGTGAGGACACAGGGAGATGACAGCTGAACTCCCCCCCATGACATCTCAGGGCCTAAACCTCAAGGAGAAGCCTGTGTACTGTGTCGCTCCCTCGGGTCTACAGAGACGGACAGGTCGGCAGAGGGCATTCGTCAGCAATACTAACACTCTGTCATCGAATATTCATAGCTATTAATTATGGCCTTTAATAATTCATCATTAGCACTTCTACCATAGTAGAACAGTGTAAAAAATTAATCTAGAGAGGATGAGAAATTGTGCCATATTAACGAAGACTTGTTCATATGCAAATTATCTGAAGTTGCATGGTACCTATTAATCAATTGATCAATGCACTGGTTGCTTGGTTATGTCTGCCTTCCCGACACACTGCCCAGGTAACCCCCTCTACCTGGACCTCTGGTTTCCAGGACTCTTGCTGACTAGGCTCCATCCCCATCCACCCCCGTGGGGATCTAGAAGCATCCTGAACTCAGCATACAAGGCTCTACCTGGCCTCTACCCACCTGCCCAGGCTCACTGTCCCCTCCACAGCCCACATCTGTCACGCCAGCCAAAAGGGGTGGCCACAATTCCCACATACTCACCCCACATCCCTCTCTGTGCCTTTCGGTGCCTGGCATGACATTCCCTCTATCCACTTACCCCCACCTGCCAGGCTGGGTTTGGGTTCAAATATCAGCATGCCCTTCCCCCGTCCACCCAGGCTGACTCCGCCCTCTGAGCTCCCAAAGCCCTCAGCCCTCCACCCCAGAGCCTGCTGCCACACCCATGTGGTCCCACGCCACCCTGTTGTTTCTAGGCCAGAGGCCAGGTGTCCCGAGCACAGACTGTGTAGATACTGGGGAGACAGAGAGTGAGGATATTGGCTAGAGAGGCCAGCCCTTGGGTGAGTGTGGAGCCATGTGTACCTGTGCACAGGTGTGGGCAAGTGTGAGAAGAAGAGCAAATGGAAGGCAGCCGCATGGGGAGGGGGGGACAGCAATGGCAGCCCTGGGCCAGCACCTTCTGCAATGCCCAACGGGTCCTCTATCTGCGCTGTCTTGTACTGCAGCTGCTATCCCCTTATAGCTACCAAGCTTGTGTGTGTGTGTGTGTGTGTGTGTGTGTGTGTGTGTGTGTGTGTGGTGGGGGGGTACTGGGGATTAAACCCAGGGGCATTCTACCTCTGAACTACACCCCCAGCCCTATTTTATTTTTTAGTTTGAAACAGGGTCTCGCTAAGTTGTTGAGGGCCTTGCTAAATTGGTTAGGCTGGCTTCGATCCTCCTCTCTCAGCCTCCCAAGTACTGGGGTTACAGGCGTGAGCCACCACGCCCGGCTGCTACTGAGCATTTGAAAAGTGGCTAGTGTGACTGAGAGATGCAATTATGACCTTCACTGATTGTGATTCATCTTAATAGCTGCACATGGGTTAGTGGCCATTATAGCTCCAGGCAAAGGACTGACTATGCCTCTCACTCCATGCGTGCAAATCTGTGACTGTGTGCATACGCGTGTGTGCACGGATGTGGGCACAGCTCCTTGTGGCAGGGCTGCAGAGGTGGCAGGCCGTGTGTGGCAGTGCCCTGCTGTGTACCCCATGTCTGTGTCACGTGGCATGGAGCCGGTGTGTGGTTTCAGTGTGTGTTTAGGATTGGAGGGGAGGGGGACAATGGGGCCATTGTACCACACTCCCAACCCAAACCCTCCTTTCCGCTGACATCACAGCTGCCCTAAATACAGCCACCAGACCCTGTCCCTGAGACCCTCACTGTCCCCTGTGAGGTGGCCCGGCGCCTGCTGCTCCCAGTGTTGCTCCGTGGGGCTCGCCTTTGTCTTCTCTGTGAGCAGAAGGACTAAGCTCCTATGGCTAACTTTTTGGTTAAACCCAGATGGAAAATTCTAGAAAGGGAGGAGAATTCACTTGGATTTTTTACTTTTGCTGCTTTTGGAATCCTGTGTCCCTTTGGGATCCTGAGCCCATCGATCTCCTGGCAGGATTTTCTATCACCGGAATATGGTGCGTTTTTTTTTTTTCTTCCAGTTTCTTAACCCTCGGCTTCCCGGGTGCATCTAAGATATTCCTGGACAGATGGAGATGGGTGAGGTTGAGGACAGGAGCGGCAGAGAGCCTTCGTGGCTGGAGCAGGGGGCTTCTGGCGGGGGTATGAGTGGGAGAATGTGTGGCTGTGCACAAAGCCAGCACCCACGCAGGAGGCCTGAGCCATGGCGTGCGAAGGAGTGAGGCCGGTGTCTGAGTGGTCCTCACGGGGTCTCCTGCTGGTGCCATGTGGATGAAAATATATCTCACTCTGTACCCACCACCTGTGCCCCGTTCACAGGGGCCCTGCACGTGCACGGACATGTGTATGTTGGAGTGTGCGGGGTGGGGAGGTCTGCACACTATGAGGACAGCTTACTCATGCGTGGGGCGGGGGAGGAGATGCTGTGTGAGTTGTGAGAAGGTGCAGATAAAGGCATTTGGGACATACCTGTCCATCAGCATAGGAGGGTCATCAGTGTGAATAAGGATGGACGGGGCGTGAGCAGGGAGGAGTGCAGGACTGGGAGAGCCTGGGTGTGGGAGGAGGCCACCTCCTTGAAGTCCCAGCACCAGTGGCGCCCTGGTACTGATGAGAAGCTGTGTCTCTCTGTCCCTTCTGGGTGTGTGCTCTGGAAGGTATCAAGATAGGCTAGGGAAATGTTGATGGCACAGGACGCAAGACCCGGGAAGGAGGCTTGCTCTTGTCCTGAAGGGAGATGGATCCTTATACACATGGGGCTTTCTACACTGTGCAGAGGATGTGCAAGGCCAGGCCCAGAAGGAGGTGAGTCTGGTACCCGGGAGTGCTGGACAAAGTGGGATTCTCTTCCCAGATAATGATGGGAGGAGTTGAGGAGGGCTGCTGAAAGAGAGAGGCAGAGAAGCGAGGAAGAGGAAGAAAGAGCTATTGTGAGGACCAAGGCAGTGTTCAGAGCAAGGACACTACATATTCAAGTTCTAGGGGATTCCCCACTGTGGGGCCAACTCTCCCGCCACCCCAGGGCTGTGCTGATGTGAGCGGGAGATCTGGGTGGGAAGATGTTCTGCAGAAAGCAAGGAAAGGATTCAGTTCCGGGTCTGAGTGGATCTGGAATGGAGATAAAAGAAGAGTCATGCCGGGCATGGTGGCGTATGCTTGTAATCCCAGTACTTGGGAGGCTGAGACAGGAGGATTACAGGTTTGAGGACAGTCAGCAAGTAGTGAGTGAGACTCTCATCAACCTAGCAAGACACTGTTTCAAAATAAAATAATAAAATAGGGCTGGAGGTATATCTCAGAGGTAGAATGCCCCCAGGTTCAATCCCCAGTACCACACACACACACGCACATACACACACACACACACACACACACACACACACACACAGCGTGATGGAACTACCCTCCCATAAAAAATAGAATGTGAGCTACATATATAATTTTTTATTTTCTTTTGGTACTGGGGATTGAACCCAGGGCCATTCTACATTGGAGCTATGCCCCCAGCCCTTTTTAATTTATTATTATTTTTTATTTTGAAAAAGGGTCTTGCTAAATTGCTGAGGCTGGCCTCAAACCTGTGATCCTCCTGTCTCAGCCTCCCAAGTATTAGGATAGCAGGTATGGGCCACCACACCTGACTAATTTTTTATTTTCTAGCAGCCATGTTAAAAAACATAAAAAGAAATAGGCAAAACTAATTTACTTATTTTTTGTGTGTGTCTGTGGTACTGAAAATTGAACCCATGGGCATTCTACCTCCAAGTTACACCCTCAGCCCTATTTTATTTTTATTTTGAAACAGGGTCTCGCTAGGTTGATGAGAGTCTCACTACTTGCTGAGGCTGTCCTAGAACCCGTGATCCTCCTATCTCAGCCTCCCAAGTACTGGGATTATAGGCGTGCACCACTACGCCCGGCTAAAATGAATTCAAATAATATCTTTTATTTAACCTGACATATCCCCAAATATCATTTCATCCTCTCAGTTTGGAGCGGTCGCATGTCAAGTGCTCTGTGGCCGCCAAGCTGGGCAGAGCAGCATCACGCAGAGGTTCAGCGCCACGGACCATGGACTCAAAGCCTCTACCCCAAATCCACAGGGAGAAACTAACTTCTCAGAAGGTGTAGATAGAAAGAGAGCCCATTTAGCCTGGATCTTAGGGGGCAGGGAGACCCCAGGACTTGGGAAGACAGTAAGATCCCTGTCCTGGGAGCCGCCAGCATGCCCAGTCCTCCAGAATTCTTGCAACAGACCCAGGGTGGGTGTGATTATCATTTTATGAGCAAACTAACTGGTTGGGCAGCTGTGGTGTGGCGGGACCATGATCACGTCCTGCTGGGGAAAGCGTGCCTCAGGGCTGAGGCCTGCTGTAGGTGGTGCCCTGTGTCCCTGAGTCTGGCTGATTGATGGTGGTGAGGAACCGTCTGGAGAGTCAGGCCCCGCGTGGGGGCTGTGTTTAGGGTGAAAGTGGAGGCCCCCATGGGCCTGGAGGAGACAGGGTGGAACAGAGTGCAGCTGAGTCTAGGGGTGGAGGTGGGGGCTAAGGGGAGGCTGCCACTCTGTCAGGGATTGTGGGCAGAGGAGAGTAACTGCCGTGTGGAATCTCGCCCTCTTGGGAGGGGCTGTGGCCCCATGAGTGGAGCCGCACTGAGTGTGTCTGTGTCCTCCCGCGTGCTTCTGGGCAGCTGGGCGTTTGCGTGTGTGTGCCCTGGCATGGCTCGGTGTCCTCTGCAGTCACGCCATCCTCCCAGCTACTTGTCTGGGCCACTTCCTCTCAGGCAGGCGGCCAGGCTCCCGTGTGCTCCTTGGAGCTGAGCAGGGGAGAAGGCGCTGCCAAGACCCCAAGGCAAGGCCGGGAAGCAGAGGGAGGAGGAGCTGGCCCGGCGCCCTCCCCTCCTGGCCAGCACAGGAAAAGCACAGAAAGGAGGCCCAAGGTCTGCCTGGATGCAGGGGCTAGATGGTGACTAGGGAGTCTGCAGCCCCCTCCTCAAGGGGCCGGGGATGGAGGCGGCCAGCCCAGACAGCAGGCTGGCCGCTCTGAGCCTCCAGTTTGAGCAGACTGTGCAACTCCTGTGTTTCCTGTCAGATGATGGGCCCAGGGGGAAGGAGATGGCAAATGAGAAGGCAAAGGCACCCGCTGGGCAAAGGGCCCTTTGGGTTAGGGGCTGGGCACCTATGGCTGTCCCTCCAACGAGCGTTCATTGAGCAAATATGCCATGCCGGCGCTGTGCCTTCATCAGCCTCAACGAATACTCACGACTCAAAGTCGAGACAGTTAATGGGCATGGGGCACCCAATGGAGGCAGGGGGCAGAAAATAGTGATGGAGACTTTAGCAATGACCTTGCTCCCCAGAGAGGAGGAGCAGCCACCTTAAGAACACTGAGCAGCCAGGCGTGGTGGCGCACGCTTGTAATCCCAGTACTTGGGAGGCTGAGATAGGAGGATCGTAAGTTCGCAGCCAGCTTCAGCAACTTAGTGAGGCCCTCGGTAACTTAGTGAGATCCTGCTTCAAAAATTAATGAGAATAAAAATCAGGGCTGGGGGTGTAGCTTGGGAGATAGAATATTCCTGGATTCCATCCCCAGTACCACAAAAAAAAAAAAAAAAGAATTGCCACCTTGAGAAGGGCCTGCGCTGCGTGGGCTCGCTCCTCTGCTATTCCTCCTTTATCTGGGTCCCCTCCCAGGTTTAGTCTCCAGCCTGTCCTCATGCAGGAGTGGTAAAATGTGAGCCTGAGCCGGGCGTGGTGGCGCACGCTTGTAATCCCAGTACTTTGGGAGGCAGAGACCGGAGGATCCAGGCTCGTGGCCAGCCTCAGCTCTCTCTCTCTCTCTCTCTCTCCCTGTTTCTCTCTCTCTCTCTACTTACTGAGGCCCTCCGCAACTTCATGAGACCCAGTTTCAAAATAAAGTATAAAAAATAGGGCCGGGGGTGTAGCGCGGAGGTAGAACACCCCTGGGTTCAATCCCCGGTACTGCAAAAAAAAAAAAAATGTGAGCCTGATGCTGTGCAGATGGCAGTGAGCAGGGCCACAGCCGGCCCACTTTGGTTGTAGCCACCTGGGAGAACAACCTCAGGCTTCTGCACAGCCAGCTGGGCTCTCCTGGGCTCAGGGGACAAACCACGCTGGCCACACTCGGTGGGACAATTGTTCTAGGCCGTGCAGATTCTCTGGACCTTGCACCGTCTCTAGAGGAGTCACCAGGAAGGGAGCCCTCGAGCCTAGGGTGCTGTGTCCTGCCTTCCAACATCTCTCCAAATCTAGATGGGCTTCTCTCCCAACATAGTGTACAAAGGGACTCTCCCTCCGGGGCATCAGGACAGGTGTGAACTAAATCTCCAAGGAAGGGCATGGATCCCTTGCTTTGCAAACCCGTCAGTTCTCCAGAAGGCACCGTACAGGCAGACATGGCAGGTCACAATCCAAACTCTGCCACCCACTTGCTTTGTGACCTCGGGTAAGTCACTTACTGTCCTTAGGCCTCCATTTCCTTGTCTATAAAATGGGCACAATGATCCAGTAATCCCTCATTGTCAGGTTCATATGAGGGCTGCATGCGGCAGGTCCTGTCCTCTTTCAGAAAATTGGAGAAAACAGCAAAATGCCAAGAGTCCAAAGAGCAGGCTGACAGCCCCTGGCAGCCTCGGGGGACTCCCAAAAGGTGGAGTGGGAGATGGAGACAGAGAGGACTGCGGGGGAGACTGCTGCGAGGAAGGCACTGGTGGCAACAGAGGAGCGGCAAGTATTTTATTCTGAGGGTCCCTTACCCCTCCCCACCTCATCTCTCTGCTTGTTCAGAGCCTGGGGTCTGATTGGACCAGAAGCCAGAATCAGCTGGTGAGATGTGGCCCTGGGTCTGCAGCAATCTGATTGGAGACAGACTGAGGACGAGACCAGGGCTGGAACTGGAACGACGTGAGGGGGAGAGAGGGGAGGGCTGAGGGCTAGACCCCGTCTCCTGCCCCTGCCCCACCCCGAACCTCTGACCCCGAATACTTGGCAGTAGGAGGCGTGAAGTAACCCCGGCATGGCTGAACATCCCCCACACGGCGGCCTCTCGGGAGCAGGCAGGTCTATGCGCCCCTTCCCCCGACCTCACCCATGCCCCGCCACCTGCCCCAGCCTTGAGACAGAAGCCACCTTCTTTCCAGAAATGAGTCTGGCACCGCCCAGATGGACCCACCTGGCAGGGCCCTCAGTGCTGGTCCAGGATGAGGGGTACTTGGGCGCTGTCCACGCGGGGAGGCAGCCGTTCGCCCGTGCGCACGTTGAACATGGGCAGGGTGGAGAGAGGCCGGGGCACCTCTCGGCTGGCAGCCATCTGCCGCAGCTCCTCTGTATTTTCGTGGATGGTGCAGTGATGGAACATCTGGATGCTGGAGGCAGAGGCGGGGAGGCATCAGTGCTCAGAATCAACCCCAGCGTCCAGCCTGGCACTGCCTCTGAGCCGAGCCACCTGCACTCTGCCCCACCATTCTGCAGGGGGAGACTCAACTCCATGAGGGAGCAGGGGACTGACAGGAAGTTCCCTGCTGCCTGCTCGTGCCCAGCGATTGAGGTTCGGGCTCTCAAAGAGACATCTGTGTTCAAAGCTGCATGTTCTTGGCAAGTTGCTTAACCACGTTGGGCCTTAGTTTCCTCAACTAATGAAATGGGGATAATAATGCCTACCTCCTAGATTACTGTGCAGATTAAATGAGAAAATGTAGCTTGGTGTCTAGAACAGTGGTCAGTGTGGGGTAAGTACTCGTGAGATACTAAGACATGAGCAGATATCCACAGTAGATCTATATTTGCAGAGGCCGGTTTTTTCTGGGCTTTATATTCTGTTTTTAGTTTATTGTATTATATTTGGGGGACAGGGTACTGAGAATTGAATCCAGGGGCATTCTACCTCTGAGCTACACTCCCAGCCATTTTTATTTTTTGAAACAGGGTCTGTCTAAGTTGCTGAGTCTTGCTAAATTGCTGAGGTTGGCCTCAGACCTGCAATCCTCCTGTCTCAGCCTCCCATGTACTAGGATTACAGACATGTACCACTGCACCTGGCTTATATGCTGTTTTTACATTCTGATGGCCCTCTAGGTCCCTTCAGCTCCCTCTCTCAAGGAGCCAGGCATGGCGGTGCACACTTGTAATCCCAGTACTTGGGAGGCTAAGACAGGAGGATTGCAGGTTCTAAGCCAGCCTCAGCAACTTAGCGAGGCCCTCCGCAATTTAGCGAGACCCTGTTTCCAAAATAAAAAATAAAATAGGTCTGGGGGTGTAGCCCGGAGGTAGAAGGCCCATGGGTTCCATCCCCAGTACCACACACACACATAAAAAAAAATACTAACTCCAAACCCTGGGCATCTAATCCTTCTCCCTTCCCGCCCATCCCAGTGTCAGTCTGACAAACCTACCTTCTCTCCTCCACCTTCTCTCACCCCCTGGCTTTTGCCCAGTCTGTCTCCCCTTCCAGGAACACCCTTTCATGTCCTGCTGAGCCTTGGGCATCTCATCATGTGGCTCCGCAGGCCTGCTCTCTGCCCGCTTTGCACCCTGACCCCGCCCCAGCCCAACTCCAGCCTGCCCCAGCACTAACTCTGGTCTCTCAGTCTCTGTTTCAGACCAGGATTCCTTGCGGCAGGGCACTGGGCTCCACCCTCAACGGACTGGAAATCCCAGCAGCACTGAGTGGCTACACCTGTGGAAAAGTCCTTCCTGAGCTCCAGCACCAGGTCCTCAGAAGGCTCAGCCTTATTCTCGTCTGACATCCTCACCGGCTCACTTTCTGCTGCAGCTCATGCTAAGAAACAGGGTCGCAGAAGAGTTAGGCATAAGGATTTGCTTTGGGTTGGAATCTGGGTTCCACTGCTTACTGCTATATGACGCTGGGCAAATTACTTACCCTCTCTGTGCCTCAGTTTCCTCCCCTGTAATGCAGGTGTATGAATTAAGTGAGTTAGTCTAGAAAAAAGCACTAAGGCCGTCATCTCCTGGTCAGGCTTGTAGCCAGCAGTAGGAGTGTGTGTGAGTGTGGGGGGGGGGGGGCTGGGGATCAAACCCAGAGGCATTCTACCTCTGAGCTACACCCCCAGTCCTACTTTATTTTTTATTTGGAAACAGGGTCTCACCATGTTTCTGGGGCTGGCTTTGAACCTGCCATCCTCTTGTCTCAGCCTCCCAAGTACTGGGATTACAAGTGTGTGCCACCACGCCCAACAGTTGCTACTGTTTTGGTATTTAGGATTGAATTCAGGGGCATTCTGCCTCCAAGCTACACCCAGACCTTTATTTATTTACTTACCAGGAATTGAACCCAGGGGCATTCTACCTCCGAGCTACACCCCCAGCCCTATTTTTTTTTATTTTGAAACAGGGTCTCGCTAAGTTGCGGAAACCTCACTAAGTAGCTGAGGCTGGCCGCGAACCCGGATCCTCTGGTCTCAGCCTCCCAAGTACTGGGATTACAAGCGTGCACCACCACTTTATTTAATTTTGAAACAGGGTCTCACTAAGTTGCTGAGGCTGGCCTTGAACCCGCAATCCTCCTGTTTCAGCCTCCCAAGTCCTGGAATTACAGGAGTGCACTACCATGCCTGGCAATAGCTACTGTTACAAGAAGCTTTTAGTTGCTTATCATCATCAGTGTTATTTTACTATAGCAAGCCTACCAATGAACTTGGCCTCCAAGGAAAGATGGTTCCAAGTCCCCTTTACCCACTCATATTTGTTGGCCCAGCTGGTGACATTTTCCCAGGCCACCTGGTTTTCAGGTCAGATCAGGGACTTTTCATTGTAAACAAGAACTGGTTTTCTTAGAGAGGCTGAAGCACCCCACTTACCCTCCGTTACTGATCAGATGGGGAAAGCGATTTCCACCTGCATCCAAGTCTCGGTCAGTGGACACAGCCCCAGTTAGAGCCTGAGAAGTTAGACTACAGAAAGATGTGCCCCCTCAAACAGAATGGGCCACTCCCTCAGGGGAGCAGGACTAAGCCAGGGGAAGGAGTGGGGTCACCATCAAAGGCAGGGGAGGGTCAAAACGAGTTCTTGAGTCTGGAATTTGGCAAACCGAGTTGTCCAAAACACAATTTTCCATTCCTGGGCAAGAGGAGACTGCGGCACAAAGACCAAGAAGTGTGTAGATGCAGAGGGGAGACAGCCAGGTAGGTGGTACTCCTGGAGAGCAAGGGGCTTAGTCAATGGTCCCCTGTCTACCCCTGGCCCCACATCCGGGTCTCATTATCCTGGAAATACACAGGTGGAAAAATATTCTGGGATTTTTTTTTTTTTTTTGAGCAAGAGCAGATGCTAGACCCCTTGGATCCTTCCCACACAGGCCTTCTATCTCAGCATCGGGACAGAGGGCTGTGCAGGCAGGCATTCTTGAACATGCGTGTAGCCTGAGGTCTCGCCCATCCACACTAACACTGATGAGTAGCCCTGCGTGCTTGGCCTCTGGCCTATAGACCCGCAAGGAGAGTGTCATTGGGGCCTGGAGCACTTGGTGGCCAGTTAAATCCTATACAAGAGAAAAATGGACAGTAGCATCACAATGTGCAGATAATTTGAAAAATGGCAGACATTAGCCGGGTGTGGTGGTTCATTCCTGTAATCCCAGTATGTGGGTGGCTGAGACAGGAGGATTGCAGGTTCGAACCAGCCTCAGCAACTTAGTGAGACCCTTAGCAACTTAGCCAGGGTCTGTTTCAAAATAAAAAATAAGGGATGGGGGTTTAGCTTGGAGGGACAACATCCCTGGGTTCAATCCCCAGTACCAATTTTTAAAAAAGGCAGACATTAAACAAAGAAGAAAAATTTAAATTTGTAGAAGTAAATCAACACAAAACCCAAACCAATAAATGCTAATATCACACACTGAAAAATTGGTTATTGATTCCAAATTGATGGGAGAAGCAGATTTTCCTGATGACATCAGAGCTACAAAATTGACCCAGGAAAGCTGGAAGGGGTAAAATTACTGGTCACAAGAGAAAAGCCACAACGATGGTAGACAAAAGTGATCAAATTTGACACAAGCCGGGTGTGGTGGCGCATGCCTGTAATCCCAGTACTTGGGAGGCTGAGACAAGAGGATCGCAGGTTCAAGGTCAACCTCCACAAGTAGTGAGACTCTCATCAACCTAGAGAGACTCTGTTTCAAAATAAAAATAAAATAGGGCTGGAGGTGTAGCTCAGAGGTAGGATCCCCCTGGGTTCAATCCCCAGACCCACACATACAAAACAAAACAAAAAAAACATAAACTGAGGGATCCCAACACCCCGAAATGCGCTTGGACATTTGCATATGGGCCCATTGGGCCCACCTATCTGGCCCACACAGCCACAGCCTCCTCCGCAGGGCACCTGGCACATCAGATACCCACACCATCAGGGGCCACCTATCTGCCCCTCCCAGGAAGGAACTATGGGGCCACTGTGACTCCTGCAGGATTCTAGTGTCCTCACAATGTCCCTCTGAGGTCACCACAGAGATAAATTCACCACCCCCTGAGCCCACAGCACAAGTCTGCTGAAGCCAAGTGTGGGTGATCACCCTCAGTCCTCCCTCTGGCCGCCCAGGGGAAGGTGTGGGCCACAGCCCTACAAGGAAGCCTCTGAGGGAAACAGGAGCCAGGACGAAGCTCACCCACCACTGACAGCGATCCAGTGGAGACTTCCAGCCGCCACCCTGGAGGTGCTCACACCTAGCTCCCCTCAGTCACCCCAGGAAGAGATGCAGAAAGACACTTCGATGCTGTCCCCATCCACACCCTTGGCCTCAAACACCACCACTGGCGGAGGCCAGCAGGCCAGCACATCCGGGGGCTCTAGCAAGAGTGAGACCGGGTGCCACACCTCCCCCGAAACCCACCAGAAGCCCAGCATGTCCAAGGTGATTCTGAGGACTGTGGCAGACAAGGGAGGACGCAGCCATGTGTCCCTGGCTGCCCTAAAGAAGGCTGTCACCACCACTGGCTACAACATGACCCACAACACTTGGCGCTTCAAGAGTGTGCTCAAAAAGCTGGTGGACAAGGGCATGCTCAAGCAGGTGACCGGCAAGGGGGCCTCGGGCTCCTTCTGCCTGGGCAAGGAGTCCAAGCTCAAGGCCAAGAAACAGCAGCAGCGCCCTAGGCAGCACCGGTCCAGGCAGCACCAGTCTGGACAGCGCAGGCCACGACTGGGCTCCAAACAAGGCCACAAGCGGCTCTTCAAAGGGGTTCGCAGGGTGGCCAGATGCCGCGGCAATTAACAAGGCAGGCCAGGCAAGCAGGCCGGGATGCCCGGCCCACCACAGGCTCAGTGCCGTGGAAATAAAAGGAACCCAACTATTTCACACTTGCCTCCTGGAATTTTTGGGGTTCATGGAGTGGGAGAGGAAGAGGGCTAGGGGTTCAGAGGAGGGAAGAGGCCATGGGTAGGGGGAGCCTGGGGTAAAATAAGAGATGGATTTGGGTTGGGAATGGCAGGCAGAACTGAAAGCATCCATAGCACCTCCATCCCCATCCTCTATCCTCTTTTTTTTGTTTGTTTTTATTTTTTTTATTTTTTTTAATTTTTTTGCGGTACCGGGGATTGAACCCAGGGGCATTTTACCTCCGAGCTACACCCCCGGCCCTATTTTTTATACTTTTTTTTTTTTTTTTT
>PVJS01010177.1:0-48651 GCA_004027185.1 Glis glis | reverse complement strand
GGGGAGTTGAGGCTATTTATATTCAGCGTGATTATTGAGAGATGGGTTTTCATTCCTAACATTTTGAGTTTTAATTTCTGTTTAAGGTAGTGTTTGTTCTTTGCCTAGTCATTTGTTTGTTTGATGGAAATCACTGTTTCTCTGGTTCTGGTGTTTCCTTATTACTTCTTCTTTGTAATTAATCTCTTTGAGCATTTTCTCTAGTGCTGGTTTGGAAGACATAAAGTCTTTCAGCTTCTGTTTGTCATGGAAGGTTTTTATTTTTCCATCAAATTTGATAGATATCTTTGCTGGGTTGACAAATCTTGGCTGGAGGTTGTTTTCTTTCAGAGTTTGGAATATGTCGCTCCAGGCCTTCCTGGCTTTCATGACTTGGTTTGGAAGGTCGGGAGTGATTCTTATTGGTTTGCCTCTGAATGTTACTTGCTCTTTTGCTCTCCCTGCGTTTCAGATTCTCTCCTTGGCCTCTACATTAGTTTGATTATTATGTGGCATGGTGAACCTCTTCTCTGATCCTGTCTATTGGGGGTTCTATATGTTTCCTGTACCTGTGTATCGACCTCTCTATGTTTGGAAAATTTTCTAATATTACTTCTCTGAATAGATTATTGATTCCTTTAGTTTCAGCTTCTAATCCCTCTTCTATGCCTATTATTCTCTTTTTTTGTGGTACCGGGGATTGAACCCAGGGGCTTTCTACCTCCGCGCTACACCCCCGGCCCTATTGTTTATACTTTATTTTGAAACTGGGTCTCATGAAGTTGCAGAGGGCCTCACTAAGTAGAGAGAGGGATAAAGAGAGACAGAGAGAGAGAGAGAGCTGAGGCTGACCGCAAACCCAGATCTTCCGGTCTCTGCCTCCCAAAGTACTAGGATTACAAGCGTGCGCCACCACGCCCGGCCCCTATTATTCTTATATTTGCTCTTTTAAGACTGGCTGAGATCTCTTCAATGTCCAATTCATGCTGTCGAATTGTTTTTTCTAATTTATATACTATGTGTTCATTTTTGAGAGGTCATCTTCTAAGAGTGAGATTCTGTTTTCCATGTGATCTAGTCTATTGTTGATGGTCTGTATTGACGCCTTCATTTCAATTATTGCATCCTTCACTACCTTCAGAGCTTCTTTTTGATTCCTGTTCAGGGTGTCAGACTCTTTGCTTATTTGATCCTTCATTGCTTTCAGGTTGTATCTGAATTCTTCTTGGAAATCCTGTATCATTTCCTCTACTAACGTTCTGAATTGTCCTTCTGGCAATCTTTGCACTTCTGAGTTGGCGGGTTCTGTTGTTGTGGGATTGTGGGCGGTCACTGTTTCTTTGCTATTCTTCTTTTTCATGATTTCAGGTTTCTTATGTTTATACCTCTGTTGATTTTGGTAGTTCTCTCTCTCTCACTCTGTAGGTATCCTATGTCTAATCCCTCTCCCTTTATGTTTTCTTATCCTTGAGGTAGATAGTTGCTACTAGGTGAGTCTTAAAGGTGAATATCCTTTCCTGAATGGTTATTCTCACTTGCTCGGTATAACGTCCATGTGCAGGCCCAATTCTTGGTCTCCTTCAGTGATTGGGACCCTTGCCTGGTGCCTGTCACTACCTGTGCAAGCAACCGGTGCCGCTATTGCCCTTCTCACTGTAAGCGTGGGTCTCCGTAGTCTCCACTTGGGCAGTCCCTATGTCTCTCTCTATCTACACCTATGGCAGGTTTCACCAGCAGGGGGCCCTGGCTTGTGTCTCTCTTTGCCTACAGAAGCAGCGGGTGTCGCCTTGCCCCGATTCTGTGCAAACATGGAACTCCACATTTTCCACAGAGAGGGCTGGTTTGGTCCGGTTTTCCCCAGGTACCATAGCTGTATGTCCTGTGGTGGTCCCCGGGGACTCTACAAGGGTGCTGCGACCCACAGGCTGCAAGTCTGTCCCACTTAAATGTCACCAGGGACTGTCTGCTTATCCATGCGTCTACCACGTCCCACAGCAGACCCCACTCCCACCTCCGCAGGGACAATCCGCATTGTCCCAGACCCTGTGAGTCCCTGTGGCCACACTGGGTGGTCTTCCCCTGGGGCAGCTTGTTGACTTACGGTCTTCTTGAGCACTGCTCTTAGTCTCGGGGGGGGGGGGGCTCAGTCACTGCTGCAGGCTCTGGTCAGGCCTCCGGGCCCTGGGGGCTCTGCTGAGTATGGATCGAACTGCTGCTCACACCCGTCGCTGATGCTCTGCAGTGCTGGTTTTTGAAGAGCTTCCTGGCTTCCTTGTTGGTGGCCTGCAGAAGCCACACTGACTGCTTTGCTGTCAGCACGGTCTGATCAAGATGGTGCCGCTGCCGCTTGTGCCAACGCAGCAGTTTGGGTCTGTGTCGCGCGTGGAATGAATTGCTGTTCGCCTTCACTGCTGCTATTCTGCCGCTGCTGGATTCACAGCAGGTCGCTGGCATCTCCGCTGGACTTGTGCAGGAGCCACAATGCTGGTAGCCACCAGCAAAGTCCTGCCAAGATGGTACTGCTGCAGCTTTGGGCTCTTGAGTGTGGAGCGAGCCACTGCTTGCTTTCATCTCGTATTTGTGGATGTTTAAAAATAGACTTAAAAATTTTCATTATGTCCTATTTTGCTTTTATTGCATTTACTTCCTTCCTTCCTTCTCCTCCTCCTCCTCCTCCTCCTCCTCCTCCTCCTTCTCCTCCTCCTCTTCTTCTCTCTCTTTCTTTCTTTTCTTCTCTCCCCACCCCCTTTCCTGAGGCTACATTCTTCAACCACCAGCCAATGCTGCTCCTCTCCCTGAACTGCAGGTGAGATTGCAGTCACAGCACCAGGTGCAGTTGCGGATGGAGGAGGCTGAAGTGTACAGAGGAACCCATGAATTTATCAGGCTGCCTGAACTACTGCCCACTCGGTTACCCCGGTTACCGCCCACACACCCCATCTCTTCACACTCATAACTGTTCATCAATAAAACAAAATTCATTATTACCAAAAGAAAAAAATTTGGATTCTTCCTGGAAAGGAACAGATTATTCTCACATTGAACTTGCTGCCTACACACACCCTGTTTCCTTTCGTGCCTCCCCCTTCCACAGCCCTTCTTCATTCTCTCTCTGTGTGGCTGAGCATTACTGATTTCCATCTATAAGGTGGGTAAACCAGGGCCACTCAGCAACACCACAGACCTGCCTGGGAAGGACAGAGCAGGATGTCTGGCTCCCTGCTCCCTCATCTCCACCCTCCACAAACCCAGCCTGCGAGCCTGCAGAGCCATGTCTACTTTTATTGATGGAACAAGGAAGGCCTTACTTACTAAGTCAAATTTCTTTCAACTGAGAGAAAGTTGTGAGACTGAAGGCAAAAATAAGTGATTTGGAAGATTCTACAAACATCGATTACTTCAAGAGTCAGAAAATACTAATGAATGAAGGGACTGGGAGTACTATGAGGAGCTAGATCCCTGATGCCCTCCAAAAGGGGTCAATTCTTTTATTTTTATTTTTTATGTGGTATTGGGGATTGAACCCAGGGGTATTTTATCTCCGAGCTACACCCTCAGCTTTTTTATTTATTTGTTTTGAAGCAGGGTTTCGCTGCTTCAAATTGCTGAGGCTGGTCTCAAACCTTCAATCCTCCTGTCTCGACCTCCCACATACTGGGACTACGGGCATGTGCCACTGCCTCTGGCCAAAGTCAATTTTTAAATGGTTGAAAGAAAAATTTTTAAAAGACCAGGTTCATTTGCGAATGAATATTAGATGAAATATATACAAGACTAAGCTTTACTAATATATGCTAAATATGTATGTGCTTCCATAATGCATGTGATTAGTTGCCCAGGAAACAATGTTTGTGCTGATGCTATGTCTACATTGTCTATATCCAAATGAGCTTTGTGTAAGGAAGGGAACTCCCCAAGGCCCGAGCTCAATTTTTACTCTGGTTTCTTATGGACAAAGCAAACAAGCAGACGGCTCGAGCTAAGGTAGGGTCGGCTGCCTTCCCTGGTGGGTGCCCCCCTTCCGATGTGATGAGCTCTTAGGTTTAGAGTGGCTGCACTGAAGGGCTCTTACCTCTGGGTGGGGGCGGGGGACCGAGGGCTCAGAAATGCTGCTGGAATGAAGGTGAGAAGAGCTTGTTTTTGTTCCACTTGCTTCAGAAAGTACTCAGTGTTCTTAGTCAGTAGGGTAGAAAAGGGAGCTTAGAGTTTTAGATACATAAATTGGAAAAGCAACAATTACTTCAGGCCTGTCTTTTGGATTCTAGATAAAAATGCCTCTAACCAGGAGAATGCTGCAGGAATGGGAAGCCGCCTCTGCCAGCCATCAGGTGGTTGAATCAGGCAATTGTACCAGAAACAATACCCACGTAGGGCCCACAAGGGGCACTATGTGTTTTGAACCACTTTGTGTTTGTTCTAAAAGGGACAGGTCAGATAAGCAAGAGTCCTTGGAAACAGAAACAATGACAACAACAAAACAAAACACAAAAAGAACCCCCCCAAAAAAACCCTGAAAAATATTTTTAGAAAAAAATCTCTACTCTGCACTTTCCTGATTCCCACGTTGCCCTCTTTCACTCCTGGTTCAAACAACTTGAAAAGGGAGTTTACTCTCACAGGAAGAGGGCCTGCCACGCTTAGCCTGCATCTTGACTGCTCCATTCTGGGGGGGATCGGAGCTGCTGAGTGGTGCTGTTTGTCCTTCTTTTCATCATTCTGCCCTGATTGTGCAAAGGCCCAGGAACCAGGGCTTCTAGTGGGCTGGCTTCCTTCTAATTTGTTCTGCCCAGGTTTCCCTAACGGAGCCACAGGAAAGGGTGGTAGCTGTGTTTTCCTCTACTCTTGGTAGCTCTGAGGAAGAGTTGTTTGCGGGCCTCGAAAGACTTCTTGGATATTAAAGGTTAAATAAAAATTGTGGGATAATCCTGTCTCTTCTGGTGAAGAAAAAATAAATAAATAAAACAAGGAAGGAAGCGTTAACACATGCAAAGTCATTTAAAAATAACACTTGATGTAGCCAGTTCTGAATATTTAGTAGAATAATGAAGCCGTATTTATCCCACAGGCACAACCAGTTCACATGATATAATTAACATCTATTCTCTGATGCTTCTGACCTTGAAATATTAGTTACTATTTATGGAGTGCCTACTATATGTCAGCATTAAATATATATTATTTCATTAAGCCTAAAGATAACTCGATAAGGCAGACATTATTACTATCTTCATGATGGGGGTAAAGGAATTAAGGTACAAAAGGAGATGCAGTAAATTGTCCAAAGTCAAAAGAGCTAGCAAGTGTCCAAACTAGGAATTAAACCCAAAGCTTCTAACTCTCCACTTGAATATTCCCTAACCTCAAATGAATGAGGGAGGGGTCTTTATTCCCTCAAAAGGCCCCAGCTATGCTCCACTGCATGCAAAATGGGAGCATTGACCCTGGTAATTACTGTCACTTGACCTTACTGAGTTCACATGCAGTTTTCCTTTAGGGACAAATAACTACATCTCGTGTGAAATTAATCCCATGAAAATTTCCCAAGCCAGAAATATCTTCCCCAAATATCTGGTCTCTGTCTTCTCTCTGGAAAGTAGATGATTGATATCTACACAGGTGGGGATTTTTCAAGCTTTAGAAAGGGCAAGGGAAAGAACAGAAGGGACATACTGCTAAGCACATCCATCATGGCTGTGTATCAGCATAGCTGTCCTTGAGAGATAATGCAAAACTGTTTGGCTCAGTGCTGTTGGACAATACGTGCTTGGTAACTGGTGAATGCCCTCCTGAGTGTGGAATGGCTCTGTTCTGGAGGAGGTGAAGGGGGTGGGCTTCAAAGGCATGCAGGACTCAGGCAGGATTGTCTGAATGCACAGATTATCAGCTCCTTTTTATTATTATTATTGGTGCCTTGTAAGTATACATCATCGTGAGGTTCAGAGTGATAGAAACATCCGTGTACACAGCACTTGTTGTATGTCTCCCTCCAGGTCCCTCCCCATAATATTAATACATAATATTAAAATTGGTATTGATAATTTCATATATGAACACAGGATTATTTGAACTGTTTCCATCATTAAATCTCCCCTTTCACCTCTCCACTTTCCTTCCCAAATTCCCTTCTACTATTCTACTGTATCTTCCCTTATTTACCTGAAGTTCTTTTTGCTTCTCAATTTCTCTCTAGCTTCCATAATTGAGTGAAAACATATGTGCCTTTGGTTTCTGGGACCGGATAATCTTGCCTAGCATAATGTGGCTTTTTCTTGTTCAGCTCTTGAGGAGCACGACAGTGAGAGCGGTGCTCTCAATTCTTGTTTAATTTCTCACCTTCTCTCTTAACTTATCCTCATGCAGCCAAGGCAACGTACCTTGACATTCTCATTTTCTTTTTTCCTTTTTTTTTTTTTGTGGTACCGGGGATTGAACGCAGGGGCGTTCTACCTCCACGCTACGCCCCCGGCCCTATTTTTTATACTTTATTTTGAAACCAGGTCTCACGAAGTTGTGGAGGACCTCACTAAGGAAAGAGAGAGAGAGAGAGAGAGAGAGCGAGAGAGCTGAGGCTGGCCACGAACCCGGATCCTCCAGTCTCTACCTCCCAAAGTACTGGGATTACAAACATGCGCCACCACGCCCGGCTTCATTTTATTTTCTCTCTGTGGTTCAGCCTATCTGACCTTTTCTGCTCACGGTCCCCCCTGAAACACTAACACTGAATTACCATCCCACCAAACCAGAAAAGTTGGGAAAACCAGCCAAAAGGTCTTTAGGAAGGGACAGTTCTTCTTCATTAGTGTGATTAATCAGTGAGGCTAGGCTATGAATTCCAAGAATGTCATTCGGAGAACAAAAGTTGCCAAACAGATAGGTAGGTTCAGGATTAAAAAGTGAAATGTGAAAAAATTAGCATAGTACCTAGCCCAGAGAATAAACTGAATGAGTGTTAGCTGTCACTCATGAAAATATTAAGAGAAATAATGTGTATTTAAATGTTTTCTAAATGTGAGATATAAATACAGTTGGTATTACAACACATGGTTTAAAGCTCTTCCATGGCCTCTCCTGGTTGAAGCCACATGTCACCCTCTCAGTCCACTACTCCTCCTTCCTCAAGGCTCCCCACCGCTCTCATACCTAGTCCTGTCATCATAACTGTGGCCTCAGTCGCCACTCTGATGATCCTTCTAGAACCTTGGCCCTTTAGTTCCTTGACATCCTCCCTCTAATATCTTCCCTTTACCCTTCCTCAGCTACTCACTTCACAATCTCAATCATAAGCATTCCACGCTCTGCCAACATCTCATTTCAACTGTTTTTTTTTTTTTAGGTGCCCCTGATCCACAGCTCATTGGCTCTCTAGGATCCAATAGCTTTCACCAACTTATGCACTCATTCAATAACCATGGGGAAGAAGGAAGAGAAAGGCAGAGCCAAGCAGGTGGGAGCAGCCTGTGCAGGCATCCCAGGCCTTGAAAAGGACCCCAGACTTGTCTGTTTGTCAGGGAACAGCAGCAAAGTGAGCTGACTGAAGCAGTAGGCCTGGCTTCTGTGTGAAGAGATGCTGTGTGAGGAGAAAACGGAATGAGGAGACAATAGGAGGAAACCAGGTGGGAAATGATGGCTTTTGGTTGGGGCAACAAGAAATGCAATGGAGAAAATAAAATCTATTTTAGAGGCAGAAATGCCAGGACCTGTGATAGTTTATATGCAGGGAACATAAGAGAAGGGAAGCATCCAAGGGTAATTCCCAGGATCTTTTGTTCGTGAACTTTCATTGTGTGATTTACAGAGATATGAATACTGAGAGAGAAGCATATATCAGAGAGGTAAGCATCAGGTCAAGAATGGTCTTAGACATGTTAAGTTGGACATGTAAGTGGTAATATTAGTGGGTGGTTAGATTGATGACACTGAAACTCGGAGGTGGTTTAGCAGGGAAATGCAAAGTTGGGCATTGTTAAGATATAGAAGGAACTTAAAATCACAGGAAAAGAGTAGGAAACTCAGGAAGAGGTTTATAGAAAGAAAGGCTCAGAGCCTAGGACAAAGCAATGACAAACACCAACTTGGGAAGCTGGAACATGGGAGAAGAAATCAGTAATGGACAGAGAGAGCTTGAGTTACTGACAATAACATGTGCCACTCAGGGTTCTGCTTATGAACAACACGACTGGTGCCTACCCACGTCCTCGTCTTCTCATACCGTTTCCTCACATTCCTCCACATCCTCCTGGCTTGACTCCAAATTAAATCCACAGACACGCTTTCAGGTATTTAGGCTGAGAAAAGGAAGACTTAAGTTGGTGGGTCATGGGGGTGGGGAACAGCAACCTAAAATTTTTCAAAAAGATTAAAAGAAATTATGAATTTTTTCTGTTATCTTTATGTGCTCTAATGTCTTTCATATTTTATCTTTTAGAAAAAGATGATTTCTAAGTTTATTCTAATCTACTTAGAAATCATAAATTTGTATACATTTTCAGATATAAAATTTTTCCATAGGAGTGTCAACCACTGACTTTTGCAGTCAGCGATGAAATTTTTCTACATCATTCAGCCTACTATAGAAACTACAAAGATGTTAAAATGGAAGTGTCAGGCTATATCATTCTTTTGGCTCTACTGTGTTAAAGGTAGATATATCTTAATAGTTTTAAAATATACTTTTTATTGGTGCATTTTAATTAGTATCTTTTTAATCTTTATTGAAAGGGGGAGATAGAGAAGGAAAAAAAAGCATTTCTTGATTAGATTAGTTTGTTTCATTATCAAATTGGGATTATCTTTGCCACTATTATTAATTCATTGAATATTAGTACAATTATACTGGGACCCATTTCTGGGATAAATAGAGTTTTTATATAAAATTACAGAAAAAAATAGCCTTAGGGAAACACATGAACGTGTTGGGAGATTGTCTACCTCTGCAACATAAACCAAACCGAATTAATAAAGAACACTGATGATCTCAACAAATAAGCAAGTATTTCCTGTCCCTCTATGAGCTTTTTTCTCTATTTTCCCCACAACTTCTTGGAGCAGTGTCTGATAAAATAATGAGGGACTAGAGATTTCTCTGGGCCTAGGAATGGAGCCAGTAGTTTCCCATCTAAAATAGTCATTGAAATAGTCTGAGATCTAAGAACTAAGAAGAGATGGGTAAGAGGGAGAAAGTAGAGACTCGATAGTTTGGATTCTACTGGGAATTGTCCAAGTGCGACTGCTCTTGGTCTGCTTATGGGCTGGATTTTTGTGGAAGTTCAGCACAGTAGTCAAATATAAAGGAGTCAGGGACAGCCTAAAGAGGAAAGAGGAATCCCTGGGTTTTTTTTTTTTTTTTTTTTTTTTTGCGGTACCGGGGATTGAACGCAGGGGCGTTCTACCTCCACGCTACGCCCCCCGGCCCTATTTTTTATACTTTATTTTGAAACCGGGTCTCACGAAGTTGCGGAGGGCCTTGCTAAGGAGAGAGAGAGAGAGAGAGAGAGAGAGAGAGAGAGAGAGACTGAGACTGGGAGAGAGAGAGCGAGAGAGCTGAGGCTGGCCGCGAACCCGGATCCTCTGGCTTCCGCCTCCCAAAGTACTGGGATTACAAGCGTGCGCCACCATGCCCGGCCTCTGTTTTTGTTTTTAATGTGTGTTTCCCTCCCTCCCGCCCTCCCTCCCTCCCTTCCTTCCTTCCTTCCTTCCTCCCTTCTTTCCTTCTTTCCTTCTTTCCTTCCTTCCTTCTTTCCTTTTGCTTTTGTTTGTTTATTACAGAGCTTTTGTTTCCATTTTAGCCTTGTGGTGGCCCATAATAATCCCCATGTGGTATTCACCCCATTGTGTAGTCCCTTACATTGTATAAGGGTCGCTCTGTTTGACCATTAGAATATAGCAGGAGTGTCGGCATGTGGCTTCCAAAGTGAGATCATAAAAGGCACTCAACTTCTACTGTTCTCTTTTTCAGATTGCTCACTCTGCTAGCAGTCATGTTGTAAAGATTCTCAAACTGCTTTATGGAAGAATCTATGTGGCCAGGGACAGGGAGCTCCAGACAGTAGCTATGTGAAGGAATCCTCTGGAAAACGAACCTCCAACCCCTTCAAATGATTGCAGCCACAGCCACCAACTTCACTTAATTTCTTGAAAAGATCCTGAGTCAGACCAGCCTGATAAGCCCTTCCAGATTCCTTATTCTCAGAAAATATGTGAGATACTAAATGTTTGCTGTTTGAAGTTGTTAAGTTTTAGGATAACTTGTAAGCTAATGCAGGCATTTTCTCTCTCTCTCTCTCTCTCTCTCAAGTTGGAAATAGGACTTGGCATCTTTTGGCCTTGTAGGTTTGGACAATTCCTGGAATTAGACAGACACTTTGAGAGAAATCAACTGTGGGTACTAAGAAAAATTTCATCTGAACAAGTAGAGTTTCAAAAAATGGGGAATCTTTGTGTGTGTCTGTGGGGGGACTGGGGATTGAACTCAGGGGCATTCCACCTCCTATCTACACCCCCAGCCCTATTTTTTTTAAACAGGGAGGGTCTCAGCTAAGGGTCAGGCTAAGTTGCTGAGGCTGGCCTCAAACCTGTGATCCTCCTGTTTCAGCCTCCCCAGTACTGGGATTACAGAAGTGTGCCACAACACCTGGCTAATGGGATTCTTAAGCAAGGTTAATAGGCGGCATTCACGCAGCAGGCAGCTCCATGGAGGACTGTGAGGGAATTTTGGTGTCAGAAGAACCCTGATAAGCAGGCTGAGTGATGGCTAGGAGTCCACAGGCAGAACGTTCACATCCAGGAAGACAGCTCCAGTGAAGACTTGTAGAAGGTAAAGACAGGGAGGGTTCAGGCTTCTTGAGAGAAAATGGATGCAAGGAGAGAGATCAGGGACAGAGTTGTCAAGAGGAGGCTCAGACTCAGGAAACAACACGAGGACCTAGGGATAATACATGATCTACAAAGTAGGGTAAGAGCTTGCTAGTAAATCCAGCTGTTAGAAAAGGCCCATGAGCTTAAAGCTAAATTATCAAAGAAACTGACTTATTGGCAGTTAACTGGAGCTCCCATGAAAGGGTTGAATCCATCTGTCTAGTATCAGCTGTGGTCACTGAGCCAAAGATGTACACCTGTGTGCGGGGTCCAGTCTGAATGCAAGATGGGGTTAGAAGAGCAGAACTCTAAGCAAACCCTGTGAATGTGAACCTAGACTTTTTTTTAATCCATACATGTTGCTGACAACAGCTTGGCCTTCCTTTCCTATTTTATCCATAAAAATCTGTGAATAGAACCTTTACTTTATTGTTTCACCCCAAAATAGAATTGCTTCCAGTTTAATATTTGCTGGATAATTTTATGTGTTGTTCTATTTATGTAGGAGAAATGGAATGGGATTGTGAGACCCATAAAAATAAGAAGTATCCTCAAGAAATATGAATCTAACAGATGTGAGTGCTGATTGCAATGCTGGGCAATGTGTATGATACTGTTGTGCCACAGGACAGACCATTTCTGATGAGCATTTAGTTATGCAGTGTTACATTTGATACTTTTTACAGAGGATACTAAGGAGAGACCCAGTAACTCTAAAATAGCAATGCTTGAAGGAATACCTGTACCAGGTTCCATAACACAGTTGATTATATATTTAGTAGCTAGTGTGATGAAAGTCATACTGCAGTTGTTTGGAGAAATTAGAAATTGCTTACTGGACTCCATCCAATTAGTTCTTTTTACATTTTAAAACAATTTGGATAAAATATACATAACACAAAATTTGCCATTTTCACCAGTTTAAAGTGTATACTCAAGTGGCATTAGTTCACCTACATTTTTGCTCAACCATCACCCAACATCCATTTCCATAACTTTTTCATCATCCCATACAGAAAATAATGTGAACTATATGCGGATTAAACTCCTCATTTTTCCCTCCCTTAGCCCCTAGTAATCATTATTATCTTCTGGGTTCTATAAATTTGACTACTCTAGGTACTTTATGAAAGTGGAATCATAGAATATTTATGTTTTGTGTCTGGCTTATTTCAGTTAGTACAAATTTTTTGAGGTTCATCTATGTTGTAGCTTGTTTTAGAATCTTTTAAGGCTGAACAATATTACATTGCATGCATATACTCATTTTGTTTATTCATTAGCTGATAAACAATCTGTCTTGTTTCCATCTTTTGAATATTGTGCATAATGTTCCTATGTACACTGGTATAAAAATACCAGCTCCCACAGTACCTTGTGCACCTCTTTTTTTTTGTGGTACTGGGGATTGAACCCAGGGGCATTCTACCTCTGAGCTACACTCCCAGCCCTATTTTTTATTCTTTATTTTGAAACAGGGTCTCACTAATTTGCGGAGGGCCTCACCTTAGCTGAGGCTGGCCACAAACCTGCGATACTCCTGTCTCAGCCTCCCAAGTACTGGGATTACAAGCATGTGCCACCATGCCCGGCTCACTTTGTTCACCTCTACTGTAAACTTGCCTTATCCATGAGTCTTTGCCCTAATGGCTGTTGTGTAGATAGAGTATAAAAATAATTTCTTTTTCCCTTCTCTACCCCTTGAATTGAGCATAGTGCCTGGACTGTGATAGACTCTCAGAAAATACTTGATACTTTTTGAGTACATACACAAATATCAATACACACATATATACATAAATCATGCACATTTATATTGAATATATTTTATACACACACAACTATAATTCTATTACTCTAGGGGAAGAAGAGAATTATTTTTGTGGTCAGCAAGCTATCTAAGCTACACATTTATAGTTATGATTTCCATCTGTGTGCTAATTATGGTCCCTAGATCCTAGTTTTGGCTCCTGTACTGAAGACTTATTTTTCATGTAAAGCCCACTGTCCTCCCTGCCTGCCCCTGAGTCATAGTCTTCTCATCCCTACTTCATGAGACTCAGAGTCCAGTGCCCGGGCTCTGTTGCCAGCTGTGAGTCGACCTCCCCGATGAGGCTTTTCCACCAAGTCTTCCACATAGACTCCAGCTCCTAGTGTCTTTCCCACCGTGTCCTTTGGGCTACTAGGAAATCCCATAGCTTATGTTGAGCTTTCTGGATGATTTCTGTAGTTGTAGACCAATCACCTGCATGTCACACTCACCTCTGTAGCCGGGACTGTCCCTTTAGTGCCCACGCTCACCAGATGGCCTCATGCTCTGAAATAAAAACCTAACAAGTGCAGTGACTTTTGAAATGTTGGGGGCATCATGAATTTATTTCGAGCAGCTGATGAGAACTATAAGCCCTCTCTGAAGGAAAAAAAAAGTGTGTACAAGTAATAACAATTTGCATCAAATTTCAAGGAGTTAGTGGACTTCTGAACCAGATCCGGAGCCCTGGCAGATTTTGGATGGGCCAGGCATGAGGAGTAGGGCAGTCGCTGAAGCCACTGCCATGGTGGGCACCAGTTGCCATCGCAGTGTTGTTCCTACCAGATAGGAAAGGGATGAAGACTTTAGTTAGGCAAAGAAGACCACAAGCTCTGGGTTGGCAGTTACTCAGTGGGATATGACTCTTTTTATATGTGATTTGAAAAATATGTATAAAAGCCTTTTTCAAATATCACAGTCTGTAAGTAGTTTCACGAAGAGCCTGCCATGTTGTGACTTCTGAACAAGAAAAAAGGGGCATATTCTATGGGTCAGCAGGAGACGATGGCCACCTTCCGTTTAATGACTTCAGTGTTGAAGGGAGGCGTGGGCAACAGGAAAAACCCACAGTCTGAGCTTTTAAGTGTGTAGCAGTAATCATGAGTTAATGGGGAGGGAAAAGGAGGGGTTTTGAGTGATCTTGAGCAGAGATTGCTGCAGACTTCTTAAAATGTCAATTTTGCAAGTGATTCTGAAGATTAAATCAGAAGAAAAAGAAAAATAAGAAAGAACACTTGGATTTCAATGTTGTTAAAAAGGAAAAGAAGAATCTTGTGGAAGTTTGAAATGTTTTTCACATCCTTCTTTCACACATAGGTGAATTCAGTCCTTTGTGAAAAATTCTGAGGTGAATGGGTGAACAATTTTTGGTATTTTGTGGAATAGTAAAGAAGATTAAGTCCACAGAGGGCATGTAATTTGCATGTGTTAAGATTATGTATTTAGTTTTTTTCTCATTTTGAAAGCTATTGCCTTTATAGTCATGTGATACTTGTCAGCTTTCAGGAATGGATGACCTGTTCTTGTGAAGCAATGTATCACTGTATGCCAGGGCAAGGGTATTCACTGACGGGCGAATTTTCTTAACAGTTTCAGATAATGGAGTAGAATCTTTCCTTCAAAGATTATTATTAAACTAATAATCCATTTAACCTTGAAGGAAAACATACTTTTTTGTGTAATATAAAGTGAGAATTTGTGGAGAATTTGTCTTTTCTTTTAATAACTGAGGCACGAGCTATTTCTAGGGTGAACTTTTGAATAATCTCATTTTGATTTACATAAGGTCATTATCCGAGATTATTTGAAAATAATTCTTTTCTAAACTTGTTTACGTACAGTAACAAGACTCTAGAGTGCAATTACAATTATGTCTTTCTGTATGTGGTATGACAGTAAAGAAATGAACAAATGCCCTTTACTTTTACATTTCTGCCTTCCTTTTTTAAGAATTCTCATCCTTCAGTTTTGAAAAGGAAATATTCTTCTTTCCGTTCAAATAATTCTGTTTTGTTAATGTCAACATAGATAAGGAATGCTGTGTGTGTGTGTGTGTGTGTGTGTGTGTGTGTGTGTGTGTGTGATTGAGGATTGAACCCAGGGGCATTCTACCTCTGAGATGAACCCCTACCTCTAATTTTTAAAAAAATTTGAAACAGGAGATAGCTAAGTTGCTGAGGCTGGCTTTGAATCTGTGATCCTCCTATCTCAGCCTCCCAAGTACTAGGATTACCGGTGTGCTTACCATGCCTGGCAGGAATATCTTAAATAAGCAAGTGAAGAATGTAGTTGAGTACCAACTAATCACCAATACGTGACCCCCCTCTAACTCTAGGCACATAGGGACACTTTCCAGTCCTTTCCCTTGCAGTGGGATGGCACCACGTGACTGGGTCCAGCCAGTGGGTCAATTCCAGAGCTCAGAAATTCATTGCCAGTGACAGACCCTTGGGAGAGTTCTTCTGCTGCTACAGTCACAAATGAAACATGTGTAAAGATGGACTCACCTTTGGTATGGGTCCATGAGGGTCTACGATGAACAGAACCACGAGCAGAGCTCCTGTCAAGCCACACTGATCATTTGGCTTAAGCTGGGAGGAAATCTCTGTTGTCTGAAACCACTGAAATGTCGGGATTGTTAGCACAATGTAACCTAAGCTATCCTAACAAATACAGAAAGGGAAATTAATAATAGTTGCAAATAATAATTCTCATGAAACAATGAATTATAATTCTAACACAAGCTGATATCAATTTGAGGCATACTATGTGTCAGACACTTAACAAAACTACGCTGTGAGGTAGTTATTAATATAATTCCCTTTTTATAGATGGAGAAACTGAGACACTGAGAGATTCAAATAATAAGATGATCCAACTGAGAGGCATTAGAATAAAGATTTGAAAATTAAGAGATTTACTCCATAGTTTAACTACTAAGCAGAGTGATCTGCTAGTTCCGATGTTCTTTTCAAGAATTCATCATTGTGCCCTAGGGAAAATGATGTTCTCAATGATATCTTTGGTTCCCTATCTTAGTCAGTAATTACGGATGAGAAACAGTTAACTGCAATCTAGTTTTCTATTTCCCTAATAGAACCATACATAAAGTTTTCAAAGTTGAGCAAACATATCGACTGTGAACTAACCACAAGGCTAGGGAAGGACATCAAGGCCCAGGGAAGATATGTAATATGCCCAACACCACTCAGAGCAGGAGTTCAAGCCCTGTTCCATTTGACTCAAAACCCCATGCTTTTTTATTAGGAGAGAATCCATGCAAATAAACATAGCAAATGAAGCAACGTTCTGTTAAGTAGATTCTTTTTCGGTGGAATGGGCCTTGAACAAAGTTGGCTTAGGGGACTGAGAATTTCTGCCAGCTCCGGGCTGTTGGCATTCACAGCGTATCTCATCATGCTGGTTCAAAGCGGATGTTGAGTGCGGGCCAGCACCCCAGCAGCACTGAACTGTGAAATGCCTCTCCGGCAGCCCTTGAAGGGAAAGTTCAGCATGGATTCCAAACGCTGTGAAAGTGACACACAAACCATCTGTCACGGCTTTGGGTTATTCCAAAGGGTTTATCTTGAAGAATCTGCAGTTTTTCCCTTTAGAAAAGAACTTAGAATAAGCACTAGAGTTTTGGTCCTCTCCAACTTCATAGCTTCTGATTAATGTTTCAGCACACAATCTGGCTACACTCACTGAGTCCTTTACTACAGACCTTCTTCTGTCTTTGCTTTTACAAAGGTATCCAGCGAACATTTTCATACTTTGCCCTTTAACAATATTACTGCCTTGTCTGGAAAGTGGACATCGAGACTGATTATCCGCTAAAATTCAAATGCAATACGAACACAAGTTTGCTGAAGAAGTAGAACCAGGAGGATTAGATTCCTGTTATATTCCATCTTAAACCTATTTGATTTGTCAGTGCAACGCCTCAGCAAGCTGGCCGTGCTTTGCCCCAGATGTGATAACAGTGTATTTTATCATAATACAAATACATATAAAGCCCTGCCCTTTACTAACTCTGATTTTCAGCTTCTTTATGGAATGTTCTGAGTCCTAACACCTCTCTCTAGGTGGAAAGCTCACCTCAGCTTCTTTACACAGCTTTTGTCAAAGGTTAAGACTAATTATAACCTCGACTTTGTTTTTGAGACTAAATCAAATTCAAATGTGTTGATGTCTTTAAGATGTCTTCCACCAGTGGCATTTAAAGTCTTCTTGGATGCACAGAGAGCTGAAATGTCCTGATAGGAGAGCCTGAGCACTGTTGATGAGAAGGATGAATGTTCAGTGTCTGTATCTTCTCTTTGATTCAAAGCCAGACGAAGCATCACTAGAAGGCACCGTCTCTTGTCAGACTTTCCAGCAGGAAGGCATTTAGGCCACCATACTCATTTTCTTCTTCCTTTTGTTTTGTTTTCTTTTTTTTTTTTGGTATTGGGCATTGAACTCAGGGGTGTTCTACCTCCAAGCTACACACCTAGTCTTTTTAATTTTTTAAATTTGAAACAGGGTCTCACTAGGTTGCTGAGAGTCTCACTAAGTTGCTGAGGCTGTCCTCGAACCTGTGATACTCCTGTCTCAGCCTCCCAACTACTGGGATAACATGTTTGCTTTTCAAGCTGTCTGGTATAATTAGGTGCAGTGATGTCTTTTACAAGTGGAAATGGTCGGATGTAATATAGAATATCATACATAAAATATGAAAAGAAAATGGTGTTAGAATTTTAGGTAAGCCTACCTGGGGAGAAATAAATGACTTTTGGGGTATAATTTATTTGACTTACGCATCTCATATTGGAGATTATTTTAATTTTTTCCTCCTTATGTCACCACTTTCCTCCCCCCTCTCCCATGACTACCACCCTGGATTATAGACAGAGTCAAATTAAAGAAAGAATTAAGCTGTAAAATGTGTAAAATGGCAGAACTTTTCCCTAAAAATGAAAAAAATTATTACCTTTGACATTTCATTTAAAATTGATCAGACTGTTTCACAATGAAAAAATATGAAGACTGAAAAGATGAAGAAAAGGAAGTCCCAATCCACCAACACTTTGTCTCAAATGCAAATACAAATGTTATATTTGATCTTCTTCTTCAGTATTTTAAACATTTCTGTAGAACATTAGTGTCTCCTGAGATTGTAACAAATAATTTCCTTCCTCCCTCCCCAATTACCCTTTCCCTAAACACATGTGTGTGTGTTTAGGGAAACACACACACACACATACACACACACACACACACACACACACACTTAAGGATTTTTGTGGTAAATAAGTTGAGGAAAGGCTCTGCTATCCCCCCCCCCCCATTGGTGGTTCCTGATGTGTGTGAGCCTTTTGAAGCCTTGGTGAAATTCTGAGTCAAGTGGACTCTAACATTGTTAACAAAACATCGTTTCCCAGGAATGCTCATTGTATTTTTGGCAGCTGCAGTTTCATAAATACTGGACTAAAGATACAAGAATTAAGGTCTAAACTCGTAGCACTGTAAGTGCCAGCTAAACTGGAACCTTGTGTGGGTGGCACATAATTGTTGCAGAGGAGGTATAGAATAGGGGCCAGGACACAGGCCTGTGGTCAGAAAGACTTCCACTAGCATCCAGCTCAGCCGCCTGATGTCCTACGGCCATGAGCAGATTGCCTCCCTTGCCTGCAGCTCTGATTCCTCACTTACAAAAACCGCTCGTGTTAAGATGTACCTCATCATGTTATTGGGAGGGGCTGGCATATTTTGAGGGCCTGAAGAGACCTCAAAACAGAAATTATTCAGCAATGTTATTGAAAATTTGGAAGTCACAATACATAGCATTGCTTTAAATGATTCTGTGAATGGCTGTAGAAATGTTGACCAAATCGATTTCCTCCCTCTTTGTTGGTAATCATAGGTTCACAAGAGACTCTTATTTGGATCAGAGCAGGTAGTTTTCCTGGGTGATACTGGCACGATTTCATGGTTCAGTGCAAATGTAAAGAAGGGATGAGTCGGCTTTTCTCAGCCAGGGAGGAGAATGAGTGACACACAAATACACTTCTGAGGCAACGGGAGAGGAAGGTACGCTTTTTTGTCATGTCTCTATTGATTTTTGTATTAATGTTGTATTTACTAGCTTTCTCTCTTCATTGCTCCTATGCTTCCTGAATTTTTATCACGTATTAATAAAAAGAAAACAAAAACATGCTATTTTTCCTTTACATATATATTTTTTAAACATGCTTTTCCCCCATTTTCTATATAAGCATGCTAACACATAGAAACGCACCATGAAGAATAGTCTAGGAAAACAGAAGCACTGTGGGGAAAGATCAAAAGCCTTGGAGGGGATGGAGAGCGGAACACTAGCAACTGCCTTGAAATGAACCGCACCCTGTTCCCAAGCCGGATTGTCCAGGATTTGGTGACGTGAGCCACAGGGGAGAGGCAGATGTGGTACAGATGACAATATGACATGTGATATGGATTTAATACAGTATTTTTTGTTCCTGAGACTTCTTCAAACAGCTTTTCCTAAGAGTGTTTGTTTAGCATCTCAGAGACTTTAAAAAGTGCTAGGTTTTGAGAAGATATAGTGGGAGTTAGGTCATTGGCAACATGCTGTTAAGAAAAATAATTTGGGAAAATTAACAGAAATTTGCACTGAGAGGTCTGCCACACATATTCTCTTCCCTAAACAATTTCTTCATAACAATGGGTCTTAGTGCCATTAGTGATAGTCTTGAAACCATGAAATGGTTCTTGCCCAAGTGTGAAGATAACAATAACTTGCTTTACTCAATCATTAAAACAACAACAGCAACACAAAAACTCAAATATTTATTGCAGTCCTTCTATATGTCACGTATAGTGCTGGGCTGAAGTATTGTACTGAAGAAACAAGGATTATACACATTCATTCATTCATCTATCCATTCAATAAATGTTAATTAATTGAGTTTCTACTGTAGACCAGACCCTGTGTTAGGCAGTGGGATACTGCACTGCACCAAACAAAAGACACAATGAATGAAAACAAACAAGCAAACAGATCCCTGCTATCATGGAGCTTATATTCCAATTGGCTAACTGGGGAGGGCAAAGAGCAACAGAAGTCCATCGTAGATAAATCAGATAGCGATAAGGAGAATATGCTAAGGATAAAACACAAAGCAGGGAATTAAAGGAGGGAGAAATTAGTTCAAATTGTAGATGGGATGACCAGGAAAGGCCTCGCAAAGAAGTTGACTTTTGAGTGAAGACTCAGGGAAGTGAGGGAACAAGCCCTCTGACGCCCGGGGAAGGCGTTGACCATTGCAGGAGAGGAACCAGCAAAGGCCCTGAGTGGACAGTGTGCCTGGCACACGGGAGGAAGAGCTGGAAGGCTGGATGTCCTGGGACAGGTGGATGAGGGCAGGGAGCAGGAGATGGCACACTGAGGTAACGAGGACCAGCTCCTCCAGGGTCTTGTAAGTCTTAGAAGTACTCAGGCTTCTGCTCTGAAACAGAAAGTTGTTAAAGCCACTGCTGCTTTGTACAGTTTTTCTAATTTATTTATTTGCAGATAAGAGATATATATGAGTTTCATTTTAATATCATCACTTTCGCAGCTCTGTAGTGACCAGACAGAAGGAAGAAGGTAAAATCAGGGAGAACATTTGGGAGGCTCTTGCAATAATTCAGCTGAGGGATAAAGGCAGCTTGGACTACAGCTGGGGAGGGTTAGAAGTGAGCCTACTCTGGTTACATTTAAAAAGTATATCTAGAAGGGCCTTCTGGTGGATTAAATGTGACCAAGAGAAATGTCAAAGGCTCTGAAGTTTTCAACCCAAGTGAAAGAGGAGCTGAAGTAAGCAGACGGGCAGGTTTGGGTGGGTGGTGAAGATCAGACATTCAGCCTCAGTCACATGAAGCTGGGGATGCCTGTTACACAGGTGAGTGGCTCATGTCAGGTGGTTTGAAATAGGATCCTGGAGTTGAGGGGAGAAGTCCAGGTTGGAGATATAAAAGGGGAAGTTGTCAGCATAGAGATGGCATTTATTTATTTGTTTTTCTATGGTACTGAGGATTGAACCCAGGGGTATTCTTCTACTGAGCTACACCCCCAGCCCTTTTTATTTTTATTTTATTTTATTTTAATTTTTTTTTGTGGTACTGGGGATTGAACGCAGGGGCATTCTACCTCCGTGCTATGCCCCCGGCCCTATTTTTTATACTTTATTTTGAAACCGGGTCTCATGAAGTTGCGGAGGGCCTCACTAAGGAGAGAGAGAGAGAGAGAGAGAGAGCTGAGGCTGGCCTCGAACCCGGATCATCCGGTCTCCACCTCCCAAAGTACTGGGATTATAAGTGTGTGCCACCACGCCCGGCTTATTTTTATTTTTAAACAGAGTCTTGCTAAGTTATCATCTGCTGGCCTCCAGCCTGTGATCCTTCTGTCTCTGCCCACTAAGTACAGGGATTATAGGTGTGCACCACCAGGCCTAGCTAGAGATGATACTTAAAGCAATAAAACTGGATGGAATAATTTAAGGAGTAAGTTTTGCTTTAAAAGAGAAGAGATCCAAGGGATGAGCCCTGGGTCTTTCCCAAAATTAGAGGTCTGGAAATTGGAGCAAAGGTGAAAAAGAAGGAGTGATTCATGAGGCAGCAGGAAAACCAGGACAGGGATAAAGCTGGTCAGGGGGGTGGATTCGTTTCGTGTAAATCCTAGAAAATGTAGCTTGTAGGTCAAGCAGATGGGAACCTAGAATTTATTGCAGCATTTAGCAACATGGAGGTCATTGGTGACCTTAGGAAGAGTAAGTGTCCCAAGTGTGATATAGACCCGTCATGCGAGAAAGACCTAAAGAACTTTTTATTTTTTGTGTATTACTGGGAGTGGAACCCAGGGGCCTTCTATCTTCAGACTATACCCCCTGCCTTTAAAATAAATAGACAATTGTCAAAAAACAGTAAGTGTTGGCAAGGATGTGGGGAAATAGGAACTCTCCTACACTGTTGGTGGGATTGCAAATGAGTTCAGCATCCATGGAGATCAGTGTGGAGATTCCTCAGAAAAATGAAAATGGATACACCATATGATCCAGCTATACCACTCCTGGGTATCTTTCCAAAGGAGCCGAAATCAAAGAACTATAGTAATATATGCATACCCATGTTCATAGCAGCACAATTCACAATAGCCAAATTATGAGACCAACTTAGGTGTCCATCAACAGATGAAAAGATTACAAAATTATGGGAAATACCCACAATGGAATTCTACTCAGCAATAAAGAAGAACAAAATTATGTCATTTGCAAGAAAATGGAAGTACCTGGAGAACATTATGTTAAGTGAGATCAGCCAGTCACAGAAAGTGAAGGGTCATATGTTTTCTCTATGCACAAGCTAGGGAGTAATTGGGATACAAGAGGAACTCCAGATAATGGAAGAGAAACCTCAGTGGAGGCAGGGAGGTGGACTAAGGGAAGGGAAGTGAGGTTCATTAATGGAATTACTACCACTGGCTATATGTACATATGTGAATATACCAACGTCAATCTCAGTCCTCTGTACTGGGAAGGGGAGAAATGGGGAGGCGGGGGGGGCACCAAGTGCTGTGTACATGTATGTCACTGTCAAAATGATTTACATTATGATGTGAGACTATAATGCAACAATAAAAGCATATAAAATTTTGGAAACAGGGTCTTGCTAAATTGCTGAGAGCCTCACTAAGTTGCTGAGTCTGACTTCAAACCTGCAATCCTCCTGTCTCAGCCTACCAAGTACTGGGATTATAGGCATGTACCACCATGCCCGGTTCTAAAGAACTTTTTAAAAGAGTGAATTCCTAGATTCTTTTCTCAGAGAATTGGGCCCTGTAAATCTAGAATGGAGTTTATGAGAACTTTGTTTTGTGACTCTTAAGAGTGTGTGCAGGGCTACAAATAGTTACTACTCAAACCACTGTTAAAAGAGTAATCAGAAAAATAGTGTGGGAAGCATATATGCCCTTTTTTTTATGGTGGTTCTTTAACAGTCATTGTGCCTTGTTATTATTTGTATTGTTTACTTCTCTTTTAAGGTTTGTATTCTATACACCTGGCTGTAGAACTGTAGTAAGGGTTATAACACCTTTGAAAGTTCTAGTATCTGGAAAAGTATAGTGAACACAAAAGAAATGACTAAAACTAACACACAAAGTTCTCCAGTGATCACTAAGAGGAGATCCTCTGGAGTTTTGTTAAGAATAGTTAATGACACAAACTCTAACTAAACAATTCCACACACTTCTAGAAAGTTCTCAATAGGTTGCCTTCTGTCTGTCTTCTGACATCCTTTGCTATCTTCCAACCCAAGTGAGAAGTCAGCATGCCCCTGACAGTATTTCCATCTACTTATTTTTTTTTCAGCAATTACCACATGATTGTTGAATCTAATGATATATTTTCAGTCCATTCTCTTTGATGACCTCATAGGATTTTACACCACTGATCTCTCCTTCTGGAAAATCTCTTTGAGGTAAAACCATTTTCTTTTGTTAAACCTTCTAGAACTACTTCACTGCTGTTCTTTTCCCCCTCCTTCTTACCCAAAGCTGTTGGTATTGCTTGTGGGCAATTCTGTGGTATTTATGATGTTTTTCTTTTCTAAACTATTTTCACTCTATCCTGGCAGTTTTAATATTTCCTATCCGATGGCCTCAAGTCATACTTTGACTTCTCTCTTCCTGTCTTTCTCTACGTTACTGAATTTTTCATTATACTTCAATTTCAGCTTATTCCAAGCAAATGTCATCATGTCTTTCTCATGACTAGTCCCCATCTCTGACTTTCTTGCATACTTCTGAGAAAAGGTTGACTGATGGATATTTTGTGGCACAACAGAATAGCCCTGCACACAGTCTTACTGTTCTTCTAACAGCAATAGTTGCAGGATGCTTTCCTTCTTATAATTCTGCTTCAGGAATCCCAGGAGAACTAATCAGTAATATCATCTTATCTTCAAGGCCTGGGCAGCGCAGCACTGGGAAAGCCTCCTACTTTGGAGCAAAAATGGACTCTAAAGCTTACAGTGTGGAGTTGCTGAGTAGAGCACACAATTCACACAGGCAGCTGGTGCCCAAGAGAAGGGGGAAAGGATTGGACTTGATGGCTTCAGTTTTTCTTCTAAAAGTCACCAGTCATATCAAATCAGAGAAGCCAGGAGGGTTATGAAAAGGACATTTTATTCCCATGGCGGGGGGACTACAAGAGAAATGAAAACTGTCTCTCTCCAATATCCTACTTGTAATTTTTTAAAACTCATTGGGGAAATTATCAAATCTACCACATAATCAAACAATAAAATGAGAGTAATAAATAAAATGAGTGCCCACATCCACATGTGAATATCAGATCCCATCTCATTATCAGATTGTCAGTGAAAATGAAAGTCCAAAGATTAAAATCCAAAGTAATGCAAATTCATAATCCCCAATTCCAAAATCCAAATAACTTAAATCTACAATCAAATCTTCTTGCCCATGTGGGCCAATTGCACAGAAAGTCCAAAATTCAGCAGCCTCCCCAACTTCCTGTTCTACTTAGTCCCAGCCAGATGTTTTTTGATGCCTGGGCAGTGTTGTGATTCTCCCAGTAGCTGCAGCCAAGTCATCCTCAAGCTAAGTATCTCAGGCCTCACTAGAAAGTCTTCAGAGACTGAGAACTGGCTCCATCCACCTACCCACTAAATTTAGAGAACCAGCCATTCTCTAGCTGGTTCAATAGCTCCCTGAGGCCAGCTATTTCAGGCGAAGGCTCACTCCCAGAACCTAGAGGTAGCCCACCATACCAAAGATCTTAGGTATTCGTGGTGTCAGAGTGGTGGAGGACAGGCGATAAAAAATTGTGGTTACTGCCTTGCCATGATGCTAGTCAGTGTAATCCAGTGACCCAAAATCCATGACCAAATTTAAATCCAGTTGGGAGATGATGCTCAGCAAAAGGTTAGTTTTGACTCTATGATTTACTGCATCGTGGGTATAAATTCAATTGCACATTCTTTATTTCTTCTGGAGAATAGCATTTTAGCCATGCTGCTTTCTTGCAAACTTAAAAATTTTACACTGGTGGTAACGTTAGTCACTGAGCCTTATGGAAGAATTCCTTCTTCCCATCCTGTCTAATGAAAACCTCTTGATTTCATTTTACTTTAGGACCTGTGGTCCTGACATCTGCCCTGAACTGAGGGTGGGATCTATCTAATGATTTGATCTTACACTCTCTAGGGAGCAGGTGTTTCCAGGCCTGAACCACAATGGCTGTTTCCATCACTTTTCCTTTTGCAGCTGTTGCTGCCTTAAAAATCTGACTCCACTACTGCAGATTCTTTTGTGGAGTAATCTTTGTATTTCTTTTTTTAAATTTATTTATTTATTTTATTGGTGTATTGTAATCATATAGCTTGATGGGTTTCAAGGTGGTAGAAGTATACATGCACAGGATGTACATACACAAATTGACTATGCTGAGCATGAGAAGGAGAGAAGGGGGAGTGAATGGGGATGGGAATTGGGGGAGGGCTAATTGACCTAATCTTATTCCAACTTGATGATGATATTGGGCCAAGAGTTCAAGGCTAAACGGCAGAACCTGCATCCTGAGTGCACCACGAGTTTCCTAGGCTCCACACAGCCCATGTCTGCTGAGGCCAGGCCCATGCTCAGCACCTGGCTAAGCCCTCGAGGACTGAGCCCTGGCCCATCAAAAAACTCACCACACCCTATTTGGTTTCTCAAAGCTCCTGGCTAGGAGTTTATCAAGTGCGTGAGGAGAGCCAATGAGCACCCTGTATCTGGCTTCAGTTTGGAACAAATTGAGATGAATAAGGAGTAAAATCTATGGAGAGAAAATATGAATTTTATTTCTGATAAAGCGGACCCTAGTCAATATGAACTATATCTGTAGGTAAATGAATGTCCTAACACTGTACCACAGAATTAAACAGTTGTGCCCAACCAGCCACAAAAGTCCTGACCCAGGGGAGCCTGTCTCTTGAACTTACGATAAGAAGGAAGAGAGCAGTAGGCATTTCCATGGGGAGGATTTCAGAGAAAGGAAAGGAGAGAGGAGAGGGCTGGGCTACTGCTTTTGTTTTTCGAAACTCACTATCCTGATTAAGTCCCTTGTCCCTGGGTGAGGAATGAGAAAGCTGAGAGCTACAATGGGAATATTATGCTAGCGAAGTTCCCTTGCATGGAAGGAAACCTCAGGAGTGAGGAGCAAGGTCCCTTTCACCAACCTAAAATAAAACAGAAGTTTAGCATATTGTTTTGCTTAGCACAAAACCCTTTCATGATGAGTCTCTGTCCCTGACATGTGTTCACATTTCAAGGAATGGAGTATTTTTGTGACTACATTATGAGTGTGGTCTCCATAGCTATAATCCATTTAATCAAATTTGATAATTAACATCATTATTTCTAGATTATCTTTCATGCAAAAAGTAATGAGAAGCTCATGTGCTGTCTGAACACCTGGGGAAAATCTTATTGTTTCAAAACTACTGATACAAATTTCAAGCTGGGTGCAATATTTATTTGATCATCAGCCTCTTTCTAGTTCATTCCTTGAGGCCATGTTCTAATCCACAAATAGTTTCTGAAGAAAAACTATGGCTTTTCAGCTTTTGAGTTGAGCCTCGGTCCCTTTATCTAAAAACAGATAATCATAAGTGTTCTATAGTAGTTACCTTTTCCTGTAAAGGATCAAATAGCAAATATTTTCAGCCTTTCAGGCCATATGATCTCTGTTGCAATTATTACACTATTTTTTGGAGCAAGACAGAATCCATATACAGTGGTTAATGCATGTGTCAGCTATGTACCAGTAGAACTTTATTTACAATCAGGTGACTTGACCCTTTGATCATAATTCCTGGCCCTGTTCTGTGGAGTTATTTGGGAATTCAGTGAGATAGGGTGCCTGATAAAATGTCTGACACATGGTAGGCATTCAGTAGATGCTAGTCTCCTATCTATCTTTTCACTAAAAGACTCTAGGAATTCTTCTAATGCCTTAGAAACATTTTAGCCAACTATTTTGTCATTTTCTCAGAAACCAGCAAAATTTAAGGAGAACAATTATCATCAGCTCTAAGGGATTTGGACTTAAGTTTATTACTAAAATATATACAGTAAATACAAACAAATTGATTTGTTTTGCTGTATAGATCCTGAATAATAAACCAGAATGCTAAGTTCCTATTTACAACACAAAAATCAATGAAATATCTAGTAGTCTTCCCAGAATGAAACATTAATAAATTTTTTATGAGAATAAGATGGCCTTCCAAAACTATTTTTTTCTTACTAAAATTAAATTTGTCTTCTTTGCTTCCTAAACTGATGAACTTATTCTTTTTTATATCAGTGGAATAAGAATCTATACAAAATTTGTTACAGAGAATGTGATTAAGCCCTTGATCCATTTAAATATATGTTTATATATGTCTATATTTGTATATATATTTTAGTGTATATATACACATTTTTAATATATACTCTCTTCCCATGTGCAAAATAAGTAGCATTGTCTTTCCCTCCACCCCCTCCTTTTGTTTTGATACTGGAGATTGAATTCAGGGACATTCTACCTCCAAGCTACATGCACAGCTCTTTGTTTTGTTTTGTTTTGCTTTTTGTTTTGAAACAGAGTCTTGCTAAGTTGCTGAGGGTCTTGCTAAGTTGCTGGCCTGGAACCTGTGATCCTCCTGCCTCAGCCTCTCAAGCACTGGGATGGCAGGTGTGCACCACCATGCCTGGCTTCTTTCCCATTTTAAGCCATTGCAATGTGTTAATTTTCATGCCAAGCACTTCTCAACCTAAAATAACTGTTCTCAACTTTACCTATATATGAAGTTCCTGGGAACTTTAAAGTCACCAAAGTCAGGGCCTCGTCTCCAAATATTCTGATTTAATTAGTCTGGGGTAGGCCCTGCACTCATATTTTTAAAAAGTTCCTTTTTCATTGCTTGAGATTGACAGCTTTAGTTCCAGATCTGACTTTCTATACTGAAGATTGCAGAAAAACTGATTATGTGAGAGGTAGCTCCTCTGACAGCAGACATTGAATTACTGATTTTTGCAGATCGATCACCAAGTGACTATAAACGATTTTAAGTAATCACTTCCAGAGTATGTTAAATAAAAACATAAAATTTTGATGAACGTTCCTGAGGCTTATAAAACCCAGCAGTGCCATCTTTCTTCAATGTTCATTGTGGCTGATGGCAGCAACCAGGTCTTTAGTAAGCAGAGGAGCTATGGGAATATTCTGTTCATTATGAGGCCTTGCAGCTCCAAGGCTTCATCCAAGCTGCTTAAACAAATAAATAGATTCTTCAAGTGTGGAAACAGTTGTAATTTGTTTGCACTTTGATTTCTAAACACAATTTTTCCTGGCTAAAAATTAGCCTAAGAAACAGGATAGGCTAACTGACCTAGAATGAATATTCATAATTATTGGCATTCCATCTTACTATTGCTTTTAATTGCTCTTCAATGCGTGGATTTTTTTCAAAAGATGTGAACTGAACCTAGGAAGTTGGAGGAAAGAAGGTGAAGAGATTACAAAGAGCAGTAGCTCATGCCTAGAATGGTCTTGGATGTAATTGAGTTTTCTGGCAGCGGGGCCACTCTTGTTCTGGTCAAACTCCAGACAACATCTGCTGGAGTCCCTGAAACATGACAGCAGATGCTTCAGTATGCACCCCAGGCTGGGGCTTAGCTTTATGTAACACACTCCAGCTGCGGCTGCCTGCACAGCAATTTAAATGTTCTCCCCAGATGTTCAGGTGGGTCTTTGGATAACATTCCCTTTATCATATCGTAGCTCATGATTTTAATTCAAATTTCCCTTTCAATTTTGAATCACACTTCAGTGTAAGCTTGAGGTTTGGGAGAAGCCACTGTTTACACTCTGTCCCCATGGTAACACCTAAGAGTCTTAGGATCCTGTGGTCCCTTTGATACAGGCTGGGGAAAGGTTAGTGCAGTGGCCATTATTTTGTTTTTAAAACTAAGTGCCCGGGTAATTTTGTAGCCTTGTTCCAGTTGAGGCAGACTAAAGGATTTGGATGATTAAAGGATTTGTACACAATCCTCGCTGATAACCCTCCCTGCACTGACTCTGAACTTGGACCACACCTGCAACAGGTTCTCCTGTGCAGTTGGATCCCAGAACAGTCCTGCAAGTCAGGCAGCTGACATGGGGTAAAACGGTATCTAACTGGAGGGTTTGAAGATGTGCTGCCATTTCTACATAAAAACACTGTAACAGGTAGGGAACAAAAATAAAATGGAAAACATGTTGGTCAAATTCTCCTGGCTTATTCCTTCGGACTCCTTTACACCTTATCCCCAAAATAATGTAGAGGACTGAGATAGGTTGAGACTGGTACCTATTCCTCCAAGACCCGTCATTTTGAGATTGTGTGTTTTCCTCTTTGAACTCTTTTTCAGTTTTTTCATCCAAAACTGGGAATAAGAATGGATTAGTAGGAAGATTAAATGAGATGTTTATAAAGCCCTTTATATTATGTTTGGCCCATAACAGATGCTCAGTATATGGAGATTAAAAGAATGACAATGGGCAGCTGTTACTCTATTATCTTACTTGTCAACAACTGATGGCTTTGTTCTCTATTATTCATGTGGTTGTTCTTGGCCCAAAGGCAAATTATAAAATTTTCATCAAGGATAAAGATTTTAGTTTCCTTTCTTTCTTCTTTAAAAAAATCTTGAGGTTTTTAAATACAGAAACAAGAGTAAATGCTGTGTAAAGAGGAAGACAAGATTGCTTCCAAATGTATCAGTCTAAACTTTATGAGTCTTGTAGAATGAATGTTTTTTTTTTACTTTGTGCAAAACAAGCAAAAGATACTCTATCACCACCTACTTTGCTTTTACCACTGCATCATAAGAAAGATCAAGCTCATTAATGATTCATGAATAGGGCATTAAGTAATCGTGAATTATCAAATGAGAAGGTTCTTCTGTCTCAATTGTTTTTCATTCCTTCGGATGTGTCTGACAGGTGTCTCAGTTCCAAACTAATAAGACTTTATCATTTTAGTAATCTTGTGTGTTAGCAAAAGAGGGCCGGGACCAGACTGTAGGCAACAGAATATGTAGTGGGAATTAAATACTATATTGCATTCATTATACATATCTTTATGTTTAACTTCTTTCTTTGATAAATTAAACTGGTAAAATAATACTTGTTTTAATTTTTTTATTTGAATACAAAATGAAGCCACTTGAAGAAAAATATTTCCTAAATGATACTGAAGTTGATATCCACATATATACAGAGTGGGATGGTGGCAGTTCAATAGCTTTCAGTGGGGAAGATTGACTAGATGATCTGCTGTGGGCCTCCAGACCTCGGGGAATCTGAGTGGAAAGGGAGGGTGTGACTCACCCCTTCAGCGGAGGAGCTGATCTGCAGGATGGTGACTCAAGAGCCACTTCAGCATGACTGCTCTTCCTTCCCCTCCTCTGCCTGCCCTATCCCCGTGGGCTGCAAAGAACAGGAAAGAGAGAAGAAAACACGAGTGGAATAGGAATAAGAGGAATATTTATTCTCGGATTGTCTGGACACGGCATATCTTTTCTTTAAAAATGCTCTTGTGAGAATGAAAGACATCTGTAGTCTGAATACAAATCTTGTACCACTTTAATTAATCTAGCAACCAAAACATCTCAGTGTCAACGTTACTGGCTTATTTATGGGTTTGCCATTTTCTCCTCTCTGTTAGGTAGCTACTCTCCAGTATCTCGACAAGAGACATTTTCAATTTTATGGAAAATCTATTTATCATCTATCATCATGTAGCTCTTCCTTTTGCTGCTCTATACTGTCTGGAAATTTTTTTTGATTGCCCTTTAAATATTTTCCTAGAGATAATGAAATAATTATTAAACTGAATTTAATGAAATATTTGATGGGCAGAAGATTTGTTAAATGTAAAAGTGTTAAGGGAATATTATAATTTGACAAAAATTATTCCTAGACAATCTATAATTGTGTAGTGTTGATAGAAATACTGAAAATCGACTGAAAGCCATGTCTCTGTGCTCTTTTATGCTGAATCCCAAAAATATCCAGTGAATAAACAGAACCTTCATTCCCCTTTAATTCTTATTATTTATTCTTTTTTAAAAGTTTTTTTAATCAAGGCTAAGACTTGACATATATTTAGTAGAGTGGGAGTATTGCCTAAGTTTCAGGGGTGAAGAAACCGGTCGTTGTCGACAGAAGGAATCTCAGGGATGCTCTGCTTTTTTCCATGCATTTTATGATAGGCTGGCTGAGACCCGGAGACTTAAATGAACTTGGCCAAGGTTATGCCTCGTCATTGTTGCCCACAGCTGGAGATGGAACCCAGCCCAGGCTTCCTGGGCGAAGGCTACACAGTGCTATTCACCTACCAAGGCATACAAGGCCAGAAGCCACTTGTTTTAATCTCCTGCGACATATCAATCTTTATGATCTTCACAGATGCTTTAAAAGAGAGGTATTTCTTTCAAATTAATACTACAAAGCCATTCATTACCTTTTACTCAACTTTTTATTAAGCACTTCAGAGTATACCCTCTAGAAGCTTTTGAATACTAATTTATTGCTAGATATAAACATGTACTTTCTGCTAATCACACCCCATAATTGAGATCAAAGCTGGCATCAAAGCTGGCATCAAAGCCTGCTCTGGACTTGACTGTCTTTCTTCCATTTCCTTTATTAGGCATTTGAACTTTAGGAAATTTCACCTCAAGCTGTAGTTTGCCAGAGGATCCATCTGTCTTCTCTTCAAAGCAATGTTTTTGCTTTCGTATTTGTTCTTCTGATAAACAGTGTTGCAACATTTATTGCTGAAGGGAAGATGGGGTTGGGGGGAGGCTATCATCTAGGCATTCAATTTCTTCTGCAGAGAAATGTTTTGAGATATAGCAAGAACTTGGCGAGGCCCTCAGCAATCAGTGAGACCCTGTGTCAAAACAAAAAATAATACAATAGGGCTGGGGGTGTAGCTCAGAGGTAGAATGCCCCTTAGGTTCAATCCTAAGTACCACAAGAAAAAAAAAACAATAGAATTTAATTTAATTATAATATGTTGGCATGTTATTGGTATAAAGTAGAAATAATGTTGAGAATACAAATTTGATTAAAATCATTATGATAATCTCTTCAATGGAATGTTATTGAACCATTAAATGTTATTCTGTAAAAATAATTTGCTAATTTGCCACCAAATGTAATTTTGACTTGAATTAACAGCTTTGGAGTTAATCATTAATATACAAAATAGTACAGTAGCATATGAAAAGGGTAGACTTCTATGGAATCATTTTCCTGAGGCTTTCAATAATAAAATACATGTAAGAGGCATAAAAATTCATCAACAAAAATTGGTTCTAAAAATAAAGTAGTGTTTTAATCTGATGAGTTGCTTTATATATAGATATGGACATGACTTTTCCAAGACAATTTATGTTTGAAAATGGTTGGGTGAGCACATCCTTATATACATATAACATATACATATATATTATATACATATAATATACATATTGTGTACATTATAAGTAGAACCATATGCCAGTTTAGTCAATGACAGACTACATAGATGACAGAATCACCATGAAGCTGAAAAATTTCCACCACCTACCGACTTCACAGCCAGCATACCATCATAGCCCAAAGTACTGCTCACATGCTTATGGTGATGCTGGTGCAAACAAACCTACTATGCTGCCAGTAATAGAATTATGTATAGCATATACAACTATGTACGGTAGTTTCATACTTGATAATGGTAATAAATAACTTACATGTGTTTACTATACCTTTTAGAATGTACTCCTTGAACTTATAAAACATTTTTACTATAAAACAGTATGCCATGTTACAAGGGCAGCAGCCTCCTACATCACATTTTATCACATCTCTTGATTACATGGAAGCCATGAGCACTGACTGACCTATATCACCCAAGTTTGTGTAAGTACATTCTATGTTGTCCACACAATGACAAAATCACAGGACATATTTCTCAGAACATAACCCTATTGTTAAACTATTCATGACTACACGTAATTTATACATACATACACACATATGTAAATATAAGCATACACATGTATTAATATCTGTTAAAATACCTCAAAACTATACTCCTAAATCATATTTGTAAGAAGTATTCCTATAGTCAATGATCCAGGCCATAGCAGAGGAATCAATCCTTTATTTGAGGTTGTGGGCATGCTAATGTCTCTGATCATTCCACAATGTATGTGTATTGAAAAATCACTTTGTACCCCACAAATAGGTACGAAGATTAATTTGTCAATTAAAATAAAATATAACTAAAACACTGTCAACCCTCTAAGCAATACATTTAAGTAATATCATTGATAAATGGCTGCATTTGATAATTCATTTACTGCAATGATGTAAACATCAAATTACTATCTCAATTTCTGATAGGGTTGTTGTTTTTGTTCTTTTGAGTAAGAAAATTCTGAGTAAGAGAAAAATGGCATGAAAACTCAGATTTTTGGTATCTCAAATTAATTCAAGGCTGGCTTCAGTGTTAACGAGCAAACACAAGCATGCCTTCTCCTCAAAATATATACATAAAACATGGGTAAAGAAATGAAAAAAAGGACAACCTTTCTATTAAAGAGTAGATAAAAGTTTGTTTTACTATGTGCAGTGCTTCCTAGAATGGAAAAGAAAAATATAAATCCTTTGTCAATACCCAAAATATGAACACGTTGCTCTGTAGGGCCTTGAGTTGCTCTCACCTTTCTGGCTTTGATGTGATACATAGAAATGTTCAGTCTGATCATATATTTGACAACTACAAAAGCTTTAAGAGGAAGCGAGTTCTTTCTTCTGAATCATCTGAAATTATATGCAATGTTTTGTGGGAATGTGCACTAGAGCACTGTTTAGAATGTGCAGATGGCTCCCAGAACCTATCAGATTCTTAAAGGAACTTGTGGCATAGCTCAGGTTAAGAACCACTGGAAGGGATAATGTCCTGAAAGTGGAATTTCAAGCACCTGGCAGCAGCTAGGGAGAAACTCTAAAAAAGGATACATACTGTATGATTTAATTTATATAAAATTCCATGAAATGCCAACTAAACTATGGTGACAGAAAGCAGATTGCTATCTGCCTGGGGACTGGGAGCAAAGGACAAGGGAGGAGGGTTTGTCACGTGTTTTGAAACTGTTTTCCTTTTAAAATCTTTGGCTTTAACATTTGATGAATTTTTATTTTAGGAAGACAAATCATGCTTGATTTCTAGAGATCCCATTTCCTGGGGATAGGCAGAGGTGGAAAAGATCATCAGAATTTTGAATGCTTCTTTTAGTTGTACTTTTAGTTCTTTTAGAGGTAGCTCATGTGTATTGTTATCTTTCAGTACAATGGTCTTTTCTTACCGACAGATTTAAGTCATTCTTCCTCAAGGATGACATGCAAGATATCTAGCTCCACTTCTGGGGCAACTTGGGAAAGAGCCCTATTCTTTCACTCATTATGTGCAATTGCAAACTAACCTGCTTCTCATGCAAAACCAATGTGAATGCCATGACACGCTGTCCACAGAGCAATTTTCAATTACCAGTGATAACCGTAAAGATGAGCATCATAATGAACATTAAGATAAGAATGATGGCAAAGATGTCCATTTACTGCATTTTGATTATGTACCAGGGATTGTGCTTTAAAAGTATTACCAAAATTAGTTGTTGTCACTAAATTCTACAATAGACATTCTCATATTATCAGATGAAAAATGAATATGTAGCAAAACTGAACAAATAGCCCAAGGTTACCTAATTATCAAGCAAGAAGGAGGGAATTTGAGACAAGTAAATTTGACTCCACAGTGAAAGAATTTACTTCACCTCAGTTGACTGATTCTTCAAATAATAACAAATGCTTGCCACTCATTAATTATAGATTGGTTTACCACCATGTTACATCTTGGGTTGAAAAATTGCTTGATTTAAATTTCATCTTACATTTGCTCCTATGATATAATCAACTGGCCAAGGATATGAGGAAAGTCAACAAAAGCTGGGATAATTCATCTGTTTTAGTTCACATTTCCACTGCTGTGACCAAACACCTGACAAGAACAATTTAGAAGAGGAACAATTTATTAAGCTCATGGTTTCAGAGGTACAGTGCATAGTCAGCTGACTCCAAGGCAGACATCATGGATGCTGTGGTATGGTGTAGGAAAGCCGAGCTCAACTCAATGGCAGCCAGAAGCAGAGAGCAGCCAGAAATGACCAGGGATGGATAGAATCCCCAAGGCCACACCACCACTGGCCACGCCCCACCTGCCCAAGCTACCACCCAGTAAATCCATGCAAATTATTAATCCTTTAGTGGACCTACCCACCAATGAGATCAGAGCACTGATTAAATTATTTCACTCTGGACATTTTTGAATTGCCAATACATGAGCTTTTCCAGGGGAATTCTATTTTCAAACCATAACACTATCACCCTGGACAACACAGAGACAGATTATTTAATTAGTAGTAATACTCACTAAGATGAAGACAAGTTAAAAACTAATTCTTCAAGGACTATGATTGCTATATTTTTCTGCTAGGAGCAATCATCTTCCAAAATCTCATTATATATGTGTCATTTCCACATCTACTGTGCTCAGACATTTTATTCAATGAAAAGTTGGTAGTGGTGGGTGGAAGAGAGCAGATGTCATGAAAATCAGCCATAATATTTCTCTCAATTAATTGTTTTAATCATATAATACAGTGGTGGAATAGTATTCTTTCATCTTTATATGCAAGGACCATTTTTTTTAACTGGGGACTGAACCTAGGGGCATTCTACCTCTGAGCTACATCCCCAGCCTTTCATAAAATTATTTTTATTTATAAAGAGGGTCTTGCTAAATTGCTAAGGCTGGCTTCGCATCTGTGATCCTCCTGTCTCAGTCTCCCAGGTACTGGTATTACAGGCAAGAGCCACCACACTTGGCAGGACTAAATGTTTTAATATTGATTTTTTAATAAAACCAGTTGCACTCTTAACTAATGTTACAGACTAGAAAAATTTGCTACTAAGAGATCACATTGTGTGATGTTTATCCTTTTGGTCTTTGACTATTTAAGGAGGGGCTAATTTACATTTATTGCCTCCTGAAAGACTCACCCTTTATATGACCACAGTCCTAAATCTGCCCAAAGGACAATGCATGTGCTGCTCCCTGAAGGCCATGGAGTCCTGGCATTGCCACCACTCTCTCTTCCTTAGGTGTCAGGGAGCCATCCTCAGCGATCATGGTCTCACTGTGCCTTCACACAGAGCTTGACAAGGTGTGGCCCTGAAAGTCTTTGCAAACTCTTGGGAATAAAATATACATTTTTCAGGTGTGTTTTTTTGTATTTCAAATCACATGCTATTATTCTTATTTATATATATGTATGTATTTTGTGTGTATGTGTATATAAAATCAGAAACAACGTCCTCTGCCCCTGTTGTCTCATTTTTTTCCCGGCTTTATTTTTATTTCCTGTTCAGTCCACAACTTCAAACATCAGATTCATTAACTGTGTACATGTATATTACCCCCGAGTTACACTGGGTTATCTGATGTTCAGTTTATGATATTCAGAAATTCAAAAGTGTAGAGAGAACCGGTAAAGATAATTCTTATTAACATAACATTTTCCTGTTAGAATAACATTTCACTTTTATATTCTTTTTCCTGGCTTGTTCTTCCTAAGTTTATCTAAAATTGCTAGTAGAAAGTAATTCAGAAAAGAGACAGTCTGAGAATTTACCTAATCTCTTCAACAGAAAGTCAGTGATAGTAACAAATTAAACTTTCATAATTTAAGATGAATTTTTCTTACCACAACTGTGAAATAGCCAATATGTTTGAAAGCTTGGATTAAGTATGGCAAGGTTTACATAAAGTACTTATTACTTTTTATATCTATTTTATTAGGAACATTTTTTTGACTTCTGCCTACTATTTTTCACCAAATGTAGCAAGAAATAGATTTTGTAATATTTCCAGATGTATAGCAATCACAGCTATAATTTTGTTGTCATTATTCACCAAGTTTATAATTGTTCCTAATTTGACTGATCATTTAGTATTATTACCCATTCATCAGAGTTGCTTTAATAAGTTCTTCTACTTCTGAAAGAAAGGATATTTGAATAAGTGGATTTAAAGATTTGATTAAGGCACTAATACTAAACTTTCTCCAAAATAGTATCTCTTAAATAATATTGTGTGCTGTCTTGTCTTATTATATTAGTATGACTTTGTAAAATACCTACAAGTTTTTAGCAGATTTATTGAGGTATAATTGATACACAATGAGCTATATATGTTTACAATATATAGCTTGAAGCAGGGCATGGTGGTGCATGCCTGTAATCCCAGTACTTGGAAGGCTGAGACAAGACGATTTCAGGTTCGAGGACAGCCTCACCAATTTAGCAAGGCACTCAGAAACTTAGAGAGACTCTGTTTCAAAATAAAAACATAAAAAATAGGGCTGGGGTGTAGCTCAGAGGCAGAATGTCCCTGGGTTCAATCCCCAGTATCAAAATAAATAAACACTAAATAAATGTATAGCTTGATTGTTTAACCTAGCACACCTATGAAATTATATTATTATATCAATGTAGCTGTTTTGACACATGATTTTTTTTAGTTAAAGGCATTTTTAAAGATATTTTAAATAAAATCACAATTTAGGTGGTTAACTCCAATTTGGTTTGTTTTCATTACCTTATTTAACACTTGGGTGATATATTTTAGGTGCTGGATAGATTAGAATAAACTTCAGAGCAATTTTAAAATAACCCACCTTTATTTACTTGTTTTGACCTAACATTCTCTTAATGTTATTTCACTTCTCTGGACATATTTTCAGTCCAAATTTTTGCAAGACCTGTTTTTCTAAATTCTGTATATCCTTGTGGCTAGTATTCATTTGACCTGATCACCATATACACAAATTCCAAAGCAAAACAAGGTCTCATACTAAAATTATGTATGACCCCAAGATGCATTTCTTTTTCCTATTAGCCTGAATGCTAAACATTTCCAAAGAAAAATGTGTGTGTCAGTCCCCACCTTTTAGGTGTCCTGGTTCTGCAATGGGTCTGGAGCCTGGGGCCTGCACCTACAGATAGCAGCCACGGCTTGCTAGCAGCGTGGAACTGTGACGTGGCCTGGCCGTAGTCTTCCTGTCAGATAACTACATTCTCCTCCTGTGTCCCCATGATGGCATGAAGGGGAGCAGATTGCAAGCCTTCCAACACGTTTCACTGAGTTCCAAAGTGCGTTTTCCTTCTTGAATTTTTTATACTTGGTACTCAGTTTTTCTGAGCTCAGAAAATTAGTATATATCTGAGCTGTAAAAATTTACCTTGTGTACCAAATCAATAGGTATTAATTTTTTAATACCTTTATTTCTTCCAGTACTAGTTCTTGTCAAGATATTCATGCTTATTTTAGGCCTCTGATATCCAGATAAGTTAAGAGGGATGAAATATTATTTTCTATAATGTCTTCCCCATTATAGCCTCAATATAAATATGTATGCTTAAAAAGAGCCCTGTGAGTCACTTCTCCCAAGCATCTGTGATGTGCTGAGAAGGGGGATGGGCTCTCATGTCTTGTACATGTATAGTAGAACGTAAGTCCCTTGAAGATAATTTATTTTCTCATCTTTACTGAGCTGGCAAGAGTACCCACAGGTAGCCAGTGCTTAACAACTATTTATAAATGAATCTCTATTTGGCCCAAGAGAGATAAAACAGAGTACCTTATTATGTCAGGCTATAGGCAGCAGCAATCATAAGAGGAATGCAGAAATTAATTTTGAAAATTAATATCAGGTTTCAAAATTTATTTGATATACATTTAAGCAGAGATTTTTTAGAAATGAGCCATTACCATCCAGACCTTTGGAAAATGAGTATTTAATGCTATCTCTGCATTCTGCATTGTGGGTTATTTGTATACTTGGCTTGGTTGAGAAACAGGCCATCTTATAAGTTCAATGAATGTCAAGTAATTCCACCCAGTAGAAGATACCTTGGAATGAAATCTCACTCTGACAAAAAAGAGCTAGAAAGTGATCTACGGAGAAGACTATTTTCTAAAAGTTTGTCTGTGGCATCGTCCCAGCAGGGCTCCCTCAGCCCACTCTCCCCCGAAGCCCTCCCTCAGTCTCCCCAGTAGAAATAGTGCTATTGCTCTCAGCTCCCAAGGTGGAGCAGCTGTTGGGACAACAGACACTTGGTTTGGGCTAAGCAGAAGCGATAAGATCAAAGTCCCAACAAAACAGAATAAGAAATAGCTTTCCCTTTGAGACCATGACTGAACACACATCGACCTTGTGTTTATGGTGTGCTCAGCTTTATCACAAAAGAGACCTGGGGACGAGAAATTGGATGAGATGTCCAAGGTGCTACATATTTAGGTTCAGCAGAAGTCAGTTATAGGTCTTAGAATCTTTTTTCTCTCTGATCTTGATGAAACTAGGCTGAAATATTCCCTTTGCTTTTTAAGGATATGGCCTACTAAAATTTTTAAATGTATAATTACTTAAAAGTTAATAATTTATACTGTCTACTTCAGAAAAGAGGAATAATCAGAACCATGGGTTTAAGATGTCGTAGATCTGCCACTCTGTTTTAAGGTCAAAGACTAACATTTTAAAAATATTCCTTCCTTATTAATATTTTCTTCAGTTGAATTTTTAGAGCTGCTAATCCTTTTGTTAGATTTTGTGGCCTGAGTTTTTTCCTTCTTTTCTATTAAAGAAAATTTAATAACAAGTTAGTGTACTATTCATATAAATTCATATTCACTCATATAAATATTTCTGCTGCTCTAGGTTTAATAAAGCAAATAAAACATATGGTTCAAATATATTAGTGTAGGCCCATATTTTCCATGTAATTAGGAATCTGTAAGATTTTTTACAGATAACTGGTGACACAGAAGGGTCCAGGTATAGCACAGCATGTATGTCTAATTCTAGTACACAATAAATCCTTACCTATGCATTACCCATTTTATTAGGAAAATGGGCATTTTTGAAATGATAATATATGTAATTCAAGGTATCCTGTTCACTTAAAATTTTTTAAAAGCTTTTCTAAAATTCTCAGGAGGTTTGGGTTTTGGGGCTTGTTTTTGCTCTGAAATACTTTTGGAGATGTTCTTTAAATGTTCAAAGTTCTAAAAAGTTGTTTCATGTCCCAAGAGTGATTTTGAAGAAGCATAAAACACAAATAATGAATTTCAAATGAAATCATAAAGCCATAGAGAGAGAAAGGAGACTCCAGTACCTTATAGCATGGTATGTCATTGGACGTGTTCCCTCCCCCTCCCCTGCCAGGACCATAAAACATCTTTTTGTAAAATTTCATGACTCTTCTCTTTAGTTTATAAAAGAAGTCACTGACAGACCAATGCTTAAGCAATTCCGGTGTAGGCCTTCCCTCGGCTCTAAATGTTATCAATTTTTAATTTTACCATTAAGGTAGTACCCAATGAACCGACAAGTGCTGTATGAGTTACTGGGAGAGCCATGATTATTTTTAGGTATAGGAAGGTGATCAGGAGTGACCACAAAAAAGGAGGTGACGACCTCCTTTCTGGTGTGTGTCCTGCTGCACTGTGGTCACTAACTCCCGCCGCCTTCATTGATTTTGCCACATTTGAGGCAGCGCAGTGGTTCCTGTGAACCCTGAACTCCACGGTGCTGACTCCCCACACCTTCCTTGCTTAACCTGGCTCCTGCACAACACCATGAGACATTCTACCACACAGACCTGACTCAGAAAAGCTAAACATGGTTTAGGAAAAAACAATAGGTTAATAGGGTACTTTATTTCTGAAGTACATCATTATCAGTTTAATCCAGTTAAATATTAAACGAAGCAGACATATTCAACTATTGAACCATTATTTTTATTTTATTTACTTTAGTATCTCATGGAAATAACCTTCTTATATCACCACTTTGAAAGGTGCTGCTGAAAGAGCGGATGGAGACTTAGAATTTCACCACTGTTTTCTTCCATAACAGATAGTCTCCCATAGATGCACAGAAGATGTCTGCGGACTAGTTTTACTTGTAATCTTTATTGCAGAGTTCACCACCTTCACAGCTTTGTTTGAAAACAGTTTTTGAAAGAGGTTCAAATCTAGGTGTAACTTCTCTAAAGAAATTAAATTTGATACACTTCTATTGAACCCCACCATGAATAAGATGTTGGGAATCAGGCAAAGACAAAAATAAGATGATTTTGGTTTTCACAGACCAACATTTTGTAAAGGAGTTTACAGATTTGTGTAATTTTTGTACATAATATGATTCACATAAAATTAACTGGTAAACCATTTATGTAAATTAACTCTGTGCACTTCAGTAATGTCATATTCTAAGAGAGGGGTGAATAAGCTGCAATAAGCTCTTCACAAAAGAGGCAACTTAGGGTCAAGATCTTAAAGACAAATGTGGGATGTCTGTTTCCCCTGAACAGAAAAGCAGGAGAAAGCAAGAGCAAAGCAAGGGCCGTTCCAGTGCTCGCCTTGTTCAGAGACTGGCAGCCACTCTGGAGGCGGGAAGGCGGAGGGCACGAGGGGCAGTGGGAAGGGACGCTGGGGAGGTCCGCGGTGGTCAGACTGCGACTGGCCTCAGAGGACACGTGAAGACATTTAGATCTTTTACTACAAAGCAATGGTATCCTATGTAGAAGGGCATGGAGATTCACTGTGTGCAGGAGAAGGTACGGGGGACTCTTTTTAATTTAATTTTTGTAGTTTCCTTTTAAACATCTACTTTTTAAATGTACTTTTTTCATATTACCTATGGTGCATGGATATCTTATGCTAATTAATATACATCTGTTGGGAATCCATGCTTCAGTTTTCCCACGATGGAGAATATAGTCAAAAACGTGGAGGCCACTGTAAAGGATACCCATTTTCAGTTAGACAGGAGGACTAACTGAACTAAAACGTGATGACTGTAGTTGATAACATATATTATATACTTGAAAATTACCAGAAAACATATCTTAAATGTTCGTACCACATCAAAAAATGGTAAGTATATAATGCATTCATCATATTAATCAGCTTAATTTAGCCATTCCACAGTGTATGCATACATCAAAACATGTTGTACACCATAAATATAAAAAACGGTAGTCAATTAAAAAAGAGTAAAAACAAAATTAAATGACTCCGGGAAAAAGAGTATGAGGCCATTGCTATAGGCGAGTACCTCTTATCCAGTCTCAAATAGAAAATGGAAAGTTTAACTTCTGAATTAGATTATGGAGGTTATTAGAGCTGGGAGGATCTCAGAGATATTTAACTGAGTCTTTCTACAGATAAACTAGAGTTTAGTGATTATAAATGGTTTTCTGAGACTTACAAAGTATGTTGAAGGAAGAGCCAGGTCTGGATAATCCATCTGCGTTTCTATCATTAAACCCATGTTTTTGCTTAACTGATAACATTCTCACCTTTTAAAAATATTCTCTCAGCAAATTCAGTATGTGTCCTGTGTTCATGGCACCAACAGATAAAACCCAGATAACATTAGCTGAAGCGTGATGAAAAGAAGATATATCAAAGTATAGCCTAATGACAGGGGGCACTATTTAAAAAAATAATTACTAAAAGAGCACTTAAGGTGAAAGCTTATCTAGAAAAGTGTCATGTGGTATAACTCTTTACCCTCCAAACTACCAGAGAAAATGATGCTTCTGCTCTGTGAGAAGAGGAAACTGGGCAGAAAGCTCATCTCACACACGAGGCCCCTTACAAACCTCATAGATTTGACTCAAGGTTGAAATTCTGACAGCACAACACTGCATTGTTTTGAAATTTCCTCTCTCCATCCTTTAAAAAATTTTAGGAAGAAATCATACCCAGGAAATAGAACATAGAATCAGCCTTGAGGTGGGAAGGCTTTTATTTTCATTTATTTCAATTTCATTGCAAATGGGTGGGGTTTTTCTCACGATGGTTGAAAAGGACAACTATATAATGCCATTGTTTCTTCTCAATATTAGTTAGCACTATATTGTCAGAAAAATTGCTTGCCTGCCTGCCTGCCTTCTGATGTGCCTAGTTAGGTGTCTCTTGTGTGCTCCAAAATTATTGTCACCGAAATCAAGAATGAGATCGTGGACAGCAAGTACAGTACTCAGGCAAGGTTTATTTAGAAAAGCATAACATGCAAAGCTTAAGCAGAAAGCAGAAAGCCTTCAACCAAAGAGGGGGACGTCTTGAGTGAGAGCGCTGAAAACTATCTTTAATCTAGGGGTATTTATCTAGCTGTCAGTCTATTGGGTTTCTTCCCACTCCCTTAGTTGTGCACTGAGCTGGTGTCCAGCAGGTGTGCATTGGGTCATTGTCCAGCAGGGTTTGGCAACTCTCACCCACATCCTAGGCATGTTTTGTTTTTTTCTCTAGTTTTATTTAAACTTGTTAGGACCCTTACTTACATCCTTATGGACTTATTTTTCAGTTTTAGGTTCCTCATAGTCACCTCTCTATGCGTTTCTCCCTGGACCTCATCCCTCTCTATGTTGTCACTAATCCTTTCTTTCCTTCCTTCCTTCCTTCCTTCCTTCCTTCCTTCCTTCCTTCCTTCCTTCCCTTTTCCCTCCTTCCTTCCTTCCTTCCTTCCTTCCTTCCTTCCTTCCTTCCTTCCTTTTCCCCACATCCTTTCCTCTTCCTTCTTCTCTCTTATCAGTAGAAACTTATGGCTTTTTTTTATTTAATAGATTGTTTTTTTAATTTTAATTTTCATTCATTTTTTTTCTTGGGGTAAAATACAGAACATAAGATTTACCATTTTGACCATTTGTAAATGTATGGTTTATTAGTGTTAAATATACTTATAATGTCATAACAACCTGATATCACCATCTGTTTCCATAACTCTTTCATGTTATAAAACAGAAAATTTATACCATTAAACAATGAATCTCCATTCCCTCTATTCCCAGCCCGTAGCAACCACAATTCTACTTTCTGTCTCTACGTGTTTGACCACCCTAAGAACCTCACTTAAATGAAATCAAACAGTATTTGCCTTTTTGTTACTGGCATATTTCACTTAGTATGTTTTCAAGGTCAATCCATGCTATAATATGTGTCAGAATGCCCTTCCTTTTTAAGGCTGAATAATATTCCATTGTATATATATATATATATACACCATATTTTGCTTATCCATTCATTAATAGGCATTTGGGTTGCTTCTACATTTTAACTATCATGAATTATGCTGTTGTGAACATGAACATACAAATATCTCTTTGAAATCCCACTTTCAATTCTTTTGCGTACAACTTCAGAAGTGAAGTTGATGAATCATGTGGTAATTCTATGTTTAAATGATTGAAGAATCACCATATTGTTTTCCATATGGATACTACTACTTTAGATTTCCACCAACAGTGCCCAAGGGTTCCATTTTTTTCTCCATATCCTTGCCAACACTTGTCCCTTCCTTCCTTCCTTCCTTCCTTCCTATCCTAATGAATGTGATACAGTGTCTCATTGTGGTTTACATTTGCATTTTTCTAATAATTAGTGATGTTGAGTATTTATATATGCTTATTGCCTATTTATATATCTTCTATGAGAAATGTTTATTCAAGTCCTTTGCCCAATTTTGAATTGGGTTATTTGTTCTTTTGTTATTGAGATTTGGGGTTCTCTATTTATTGATATTAGTCTCTTATCAGATATCTAATTTGCAAATATTTTCTCCCATTCTGTAGCTTGCCTTTTTTCTCTTTTGATAGCAGTTTTTTTTTTTTTTTTTTGCGGTACCAGGGATTGAACGCAGGGGTGTTCTACCTCCGCACTGCACCCCCAGCCCTATTTTTTATACTTTATTTTGAAACTGGGTCTCACGAAGTTGCGGAGGGCCTCACTAAGTAGAGAGAGAGAGAGAGAGAGAGACAGGGAGAGAGAGAGAGCGCGAGAGAGCCGAGGCTGGCCGCGAACCCGGATCCTCCGGTCTCAGCCTCCCAAAGTACTGGGATTACAAGCATGCGCCACCAAGCCCGGCTCTTGATAGCAGTTTTTGAAGCACAAAATTTAAAATTTTTTATGAAGTTTAATTTTTTTTTTTTTTGCTAATGTTTTCAGTGTTGATACCGAGTTTCTTACTGGGAGTGCTTCCTTGTCTTATGGAGTCAAAGAATGAAATTCTCAGACATCAGGAAAGTGAAAGTAGGAAGTTTATTCTGAAGGCAGATCACCCGTAGGGGCCTTGACTGACTCCAGAGTCTAGCGGGGCCTTCTGGCACTGCCTGAGTGTAGCCGGGGCCACGCACCATCAATTGCACACCGCCTTTACCCCAAGTCCACTGGATCCACCAAAGAGAGGCAGGGTTAAAGCTCCCATGCAGGGGAGGAGTCCTGAGAGTGTAGCCAATATTGGTGCTGAGCATAGGGCTTTATATATGTTTAAAGTCCCTTGTATAGACATTAAGCAATGAAGAAAGTCCCCATTTTACATCTTGTTTTTCTTCACTTAATGTGTCATCTGTGGCTGTTAATTCCCCAAAATCATGAGACTGGTCTGTATGTTTGTTCCCTGGTCTATATATGGCAACAGTCCATGGGTCTATGGTTGGTGCACATAGATCTTTGGTTCTTGACATCTTGGCTCTACTCTTCCACATTTAATTGTTCATGTTCAGGTCCGATGAACAACACAGAACTACCTTCCTTCTTAGGGGGATCTCGATTTTGTTTTTCTTAACTTTTATCTCCTGGGAGTCCTGTTCCCTCACTACCCACCCAATACCTAACTCCTCACTGTCATATCAAAGAAATCACTGACAAATCCAATTTTGTGAAGATTTTTCTCTGTTTTCTTCTAAGGGTTTTATAGTTTGAGCTCTTACACTTAGGTCTTTGATCAATTTGAGTTAATTTTTTTTTTTTTTTTGCGGTACCGGGGATTGAACACAGGGGCGTTCTATCTCCGCGCTACGCCCCTGGCTCTATTTTTTATACTTTATTTTGAGACCGGGTCTCACGAAGTTGCAGAGGGCCTCACTAAGTAGAGAGACAGGGAGAGAGAGAGAGAAAGACAGGGAGAGAGAGAGAGAGAGTGTGTGTGTATGCACGTGCGCGCGTGCGCGAACTGAGGCTGGCCGTGAACCTGGATCCTCTGGTCTCCGCCTCCCAAAGTACTGGGATTACAAGCGTGCGCCACCACGCCCGGCCTAATTTTTTTATATATGATGTCAGGTAAGGGTCCAATTTTATTCTTTTGATATCTAGTTTTCCCAACATTTGTTGGAAAAATTATACTTTCATCATGGAATGTTCTTGGCATTCTTGTTGAAAATCATTTGTATATGTGAGAGTTTATTTCTGGACCCTCTATTCTGTTGTATTGGTCTATATGTCTGGCTTTATGCCAGTACCATACTGTTTTGATTCTCATAGCCTTATAATATGTTTTGGAATAAGGAAGTGTGAATGTTCCCCCCCTTTTTTTAAGATTGTTTTGGTTACTCAGGTATTCCATATGAATTTTAGGATGACTTTTATTTTCTTCAAAAAACAACATTGACATTATAATATGAATTCCAATGAATCTTTATATCACTTTAGGTAGTTTTGATATCTTAACAATATTTGGTCTTCTACTCCATGCACATGGGGATGTGTTTCTATTTATTTGTGTGTTCTTTAATTTCTTTCAACAATGTTTTGTAGTTCTTATTATACAATGATCTTCCATGCTTGTTATCTCCCTTCTTTGTTACTCAGTCTATCAGCCAGCAATACTACAAATAGTTTCATGATTACTAGACATATACCACTACAAAAAAAAATAACAAAAAAATAAACCTGCTGAGACAAGATCAAGAATTGTTTCCAGTTCCTATTTTTATTATTTGTCATTAAATCCTTTGTATAACTGTATCTTTTCCTTATTTTTATAATTTTATTCCTGTTGTTGATATTGTACACGTGGCTTTATCTTTTATAATATTGTTGAATTTGTATTTGTATTCCCACAATATTATTATTATTTTTTTTTTTTGCGGTACCGGGGATTGAACGCAGGGGCATTCTACCTCCGCGCTACACCCCCGGCCCTATTTTTTTATGCTTTATTTTGAAACCGGGTCTCATGAAGTTGCGGAGGGCCTCACTAGAGAGAGAGAGAGAGAGAGAGAGAGAGAGATAGAGAGAGAGGAGAGAGAGGAGAGAGAGGAGAGAGAGAAAGCGTGCGTGCTGAGGCTGGCCGCGAACCCGGATCCTCCGGTCTCCACCTCCCAAAGTACTGGGATTACAAGCGTGCGCCACCACGCCCGGCTTTATTTTTCTAACAGAATAATTGCGAGTGCTTTTAGTTGAAAATGCACTGCTTCAGAGTTTTTGCCATTGCTCATTTTCTGACATCTAACCTGTTATTTGGTTAGTCCCTGAAGGCATTTGAGTTGTTTTAATCCATTGAAGACACATTTCAAATTATTTCATAAAAATATCAATTTTCACTTTAGGTATGAAAAGAAATAACCCATAATGAAAATCTTACCCCATTATAAGTGTTTGACATATTTTATTTTTATATGTATTTTTTGAACAAGTACACTCATCTCATAATTAATTTATTTTTACCTAAGACATATATTTTTCTGCCTGCAGCTTCCCCCAAGTAAAGCGATGGGTCTTGTAACTTTAGAGGATTCTCTCGGCTAGAGTAATAATGAATACATACTAATGTATGAATAAAATGATTACTATTATAACAAACTTCACATAAAATGTCTTCACATTACTTGGCATTTACAAATCCAATGGCCTTTAAGAACGAAGATTACGTCAGAATTTTTCACCTGTCTCACTTTTAAGTCATTTTAAAAGTGAGCAAATGTCACCCCTGGAATATAAAATGCAATCCTAATCTTTGAATACTTTATTAATAATCAAAGACATAATTATTACAGGTAGTTATTTAATCAACTGTTAAATTTGTAGCATCTGTCCTGTGGCATTTTCTTTTTTTTTTTTTTTTGCAGTACCGGGGATTGAACACAGGGGCGTTCTACCTCCACGCTATGCCCCCAGCCCTATTTTTTTTTTTTATACTTTATTTTGAAACCGGGTCTCACGAAGTTGAGGAGGGCCTCACTAAGGAGAGAGAGAGAGAGAGAGAGAGAGAGAGAGAGAGAGAGAGAGAGACAGGGAGAGAGAGCGCGCGCGCATGCGCAAGCTGAGGCTAGCCGCGAACCCAGATCCTGCGGTCTCCGCCTCTCAAAGTACTGGGATTACAAGCGTGAGCCGCCACGCCCGGCTCCAGTGGCATTTTCTAACACCAACCAACTGTTGGATTTTCCGACACTAAGTGTCTAACAATTCGGCTCAATTCAATTCTTAGACTATCTACCTGGAGTTAGTGTCAGATACCACCAAGTTAAAGGGCTCAGTACCACCCGTCTCAAGTCCTAGGCCAACTGTGCTTCTGGCCAAGTGGCTACAAGTTGGGCATTCCCACAACCCTCTGCTTAGCTTTGATGTTTGTTAGAATCATTAACTCACCTCAGGAAAACATTACACTTGTGTTTACTAGTTTATTACAAAGGGTACAACTGAAGAATAGCAGATGAAATAGAAGCATAGGTCAAGGTACGGTGGTGGGGTGTGGAGCTCCCACATCCTCTCCAGCTAAGCCTCTGCAGGTGAGCCTCGTGGTGTGTTTTCCAACCTGGAGGCTCTCTGAATCCCATTGTTCAAAAGTTGTAAAGAAAGAGCCGGGCGTGGTGGCGCACGCTTGTAATCCCAGTACTTTGGGAAGCGGAGACCGGAGGATCCAGGTTCGCGGTGGCCAGCCTCAGCTCTCTCTCTCTCTCTCCCTGTGTCTCTCTCTCTCTCTCTCTCTCTCTCTCTCTCTC
>PVJS01010176.1:6532-48751 GCA_004027185.1 Glis glis | reverse complement strand
AGAGAGAGAGAGAGAGAGAGAGAGGTAGAGAGAGAGAGAGAGAGAGCTGAGGCTGGCCGTGAACCCGGATCCTCCGGTCTCCGCCTTCCAAAGTACTGGGATTACAAGCATACGCCACCACGCCCAGCGTCCTATTTTTTATTCTTTATTTTGAAACAGGGTCTCTCTAAGTTGCGGAGGCCTCACTAAGTAGCTTAGGCTGGCCGTGAACCCGGATCCTCCTGTCCCAGCCTCCCAAGTACTAGACAGAGGCACAGAGAAATCCAATTCAACCATCCAAGGATGCACAGAAGCACCAGGATTAAAACACAGACCACCTGTGTCAGAATCTGTACACTTCGCCCTCTATGTGTTCTCAGGCTCTCAGGCTGATCCTCTTATTTTCCTCCTTGGAGCTCTAGTTAGAGAAATGAGGTGTGATGTCAAGGAGCAGAATCAGTAGCAGCACCCACCCCCTGGGCAGTGAGAGCATATTTGCATGAAGGGTAGGGGGGCTGAGGCTTGCGAAAGAGCCAGCATTTGAACCTGTTGCTTTTGAAATGGAAGGTGGATTTCCAGAGAGCACCAGGGCCTCACTCCCCACCCAGGGTACATAGGGATGCCACTCAGCAAAGAGATCTAATCTGAAAAACCAAAACGTAGTTAAAAATACAGAACATAGAGTTAGGCTATTTTAGTTCATAACCCCAATGGCCCCAATCTGCTTCCCATCAGTTCAAGTGACTGCACGCTACTTCACCTCTTTCTGCTTTAGTTTTCTCACATGTAAAACGGGAAGAATACTAGCAGCTAACTCATAGAGTGCTTGTAATGGACTCTATGTTAGTTTCTCTCCCAAATTCATACCTAACTCACATCCTGATGGTATTTGGAGACAGGCCCTTTGGGAAATAACTAGGGTTAGATGAGTTCATGGGGTATGCCCTCATAATGGGATCAGTGCCCTTAAAGAAGATACATTAGAGGAAGAGAGAGCTCTTTCTCTTTCTCTCTCTCTCTCTTTCTCTGCAAACACACCAAGGAAAGGCCACATAAGCACATAAAGAGAAGGTGGCCATCTTCAAGCCAGGAAGGGAGCCCTTGCCAGAACTAAATGGTTCAGCACATTGATCTTGGACTTCCTGGCTTCCAACTTGCAAAACCAAAAAAGTAATAAAATAATTTCTGTTGTTTAAACCACCTAGTCTATGATATTTTTATGGCAGCCCAAGCAGACTAGTGGTTATGCAAATTAAATTATATGATAACCAGATAGTGGTTATGCAAATTAATTATATTATGCTCCCATGCCCAGGGTGTGGGAACATGGATGTGTGTGTGAGTTACACACACACGCACACACACACACACACACACACACACACACACACACGAGATATATGAGCTCTAAATACATGACATATAAAACATAGGCTGCCTTTGGCTTAATTAACAAGAACACACTATAGCACAAAGATCAGTATTAGCACTTTCAGCTAAAGTGTTGCTATACTTCACGGATAGGCTAGAGATGTGCATTCCGCTGGGGATGGAGACTGCCTTGCCTTTTACCTTTGCATCCTTAAGAAACTGCTGCTGGGCCAGGCTGGGCTTCCCTGAAGTAATAGACTCAGTGGATGGTGTGAACCCAGATTTTAATGTCAGCCGTGCATAAAGCAGCAGCAGAAAATGGGGGCCACCTGCTGACTGGCTTCTCCAGCTCTCTGGGAGGCATTTGGAGCAGAACTGCCTCCTCCATGCTGATGTAGCATTCTTGGACCATTCAGGGGCAGTGGCGAGAGCCTCCGTAGGAAAGCCTGGGCACACGGGAAACTTGAGAAATTAATTGTACTATTAAAAGAGATGTGACTTTATTTGTTCTGCAACTAGTTACGTGAAATAATAGCAGGGGCATTTAATGAGCACTTATGATGCTGCAGGCACAATAGCAAGTGATTTGCATAACTCATCTCCTTTAATTTCTACAACACAAAGGGGTAAGCTGTATCATCCACATTTTATACTCAAGGTAACTGAGTCCCGAGAAGGGAAATCACTTGTCCAAAGTCACAGAGATTTAGCGTGACAGAGCCAGAAATCAGACTCAAGAATTGTGGTAGCACAGGCTAGATCCTTCCCACCATGAAATATAGCTGTGCTTATAAAACACAGGGAGAAATATTATGGTAAACATGCTAGATTAAAGGATGTGCATATGCTTTAGCAAGTTCTCTGGCAGGGAATTAACTAAATGATCAGTGTGTCTTGCCTTTAAGAGGGAGAGTTTAATGGAAAAAGCTGGTATCCAAATGCAAGGAATAGCCCTACCAAGCAGATGAGTTTGCCGGGTGAACTTGGCCAAGTCAATTTTCTTGTTAGGCTAGAGAGCAGCAGCCCAGCTGGAAACCGGGCATAGCATGAGAGCCTTTTTCTGAAAACCAGATCTCATAACGAAGCCAGGCTTTGTCCCTGGGAAAGAAATTGCCACAGAATGAGAGGCAGGACCGGTCCTTTTCTAATGCAAGAGTTATTCCAGGGCTGTGTGGGAATGCTGTGCCAGGAGGCAACACAATTAGCAAATCCTGACACCAGTGGCTGCCACTCTCCTGGGTAACGTCTGTGTTGGCGCCAACATCTGCCGGCATACCTTGCCCAGCCAGGATGGAGGCTGTGCCAGCCCTGCTGCCCACATGTCTCATGCCAAGAGCAGTTGGCAGGGCCCTGCTATCCCCCTGAGGGCTGTGTGGCATGGCCATCTTGAGGAAGGGACAGCCGGAGAGCCCCCAGGTGGTCCCACACTCAATGCTGATGCTGCCAACAGAGCGCTTCTCCTGTAAATACTGACCATGGCCCACAGAATGAGATAAGCACAATAAACAAGATTGAAGTGGGCACCAAACATATTAGAATGTCTTTGCTGCACGGTGCTTGCAGAATATGTTTGTTCAACAAAACTAATAATATTAGCTACTACTCAATGAGTAGGGACTTGGTGCCAGTCCCTCTGTGAGGGAATTTGTATATGTTATCACTGTAGATCCTTACAGCAATCACATAGGGATATTCCTTGCATTTGGACACCAGCTTTTCCATTCAACATCAACACAAGGAAAAAGCATACAGTACTATATTTTCACACTCTCTTTTACAGATGGAGAAACTAACTGAGGCTTAAAGGGGCTAAATATCTTGATCATGTGGCTCACACCATTCATAAGTGGCAGGGCCAGGTGGAATTAGAAAGAGTCCTGACTCTTAAAACTCTTACCCCATACATATTGTAGACTGGAGGACTGCAGGTTCAAGGACATCCTTGGAAACTTAGGGAGGCCCTCAGCAACTGTTTCAAAATAAAAAAATAAAATAGGGATGGGGTGTAGTTCAGTGGTAGAAAGTCCTTGGGTTCAATCCCCAGTACTGCGAAAACAAAAAAAGAAAGAAAATATACATTTATAATCCTGAAACACATATCCTGGGGAGCCCATCACTTTTTCATAGAATGCACAAATCCATAGTCACCTATTGCATACATTTTTATGACTATATATTTATGCTCATGGTTCATAGTTTACTAGGGAAGATAAATCTAGATTGTAACTGTAGTTAAAAAAGCGATCCTTGTGTAAAGAAAATTTTGGAATTTTAAGCAAAAATCTGTGTCTCCTTTTTCTCTCTGGGTCTTAATCTCTATCCCAAAACCAGAGGGCCAGATGACAGAGTATGTGAGATTCCTTCCACCTCCAAAATGCTGTGATTGCTCAGAAAACCTGCGTCTTGGGCACGCTGACAGCAGAGTGGGTACCCGCTGCCGTGCATTGGCCCCAGCCCTCCCCCTCTTCTCCTTCAGAATGGTTCTTACCTTCCATCTTTGGTTTCTCCTCTTCCATCTTTCCAAACCTTCTCAAGGAGCATCATCGCAATGCATGTATTGTTACGGCTTGGATAGAAAGTGTCTCCCAAAGACTCATGTGCTAAAGGTTGATCCCCAGTGCAGCCGTGTTCAGAGGTGGGTCTTTGTGGAAGTGCTTGGCTCATGATGGTTCTTACCTCATCAGTAGATTAATCCATTGAGAGATTCATGGCTGAAAGAATTGTTGTTGGGAAAATTGGTAGAAACTATAGGAAGTAGGGTTTAGTTGGAGGATATAGGTCACTAAGGACGTGGAAGGGTATATCTTGTCCCTGGCCCCTTCTTCTCTCTCTCTCTCTCTCTCTCTTTCTCTCTTTCTCTCTCTTTCTCTCACACTCTATCTCTCTCCACTTTCCAGCTGCCTAGAGCTGAGCGGCTTTCCTCTACCACAACCTTCTGCCATGACGTTCCGCCTCACCACAGGCCCAGAGCAATGATGCTTACCAACCATCGATGGAAACCTGTGACACTGTGAGACCCAATAAAGCCTTACCCCTTTAAGTTGTGTTTCTCAAGTATTTTGTCTCAGTGACAAAAAGTTGACTAACACATGTATCATCTTCTACCTGAGGCTGTCTATAAGCCACTGAGTCAGAGCTAGCTGCTCTTGCCTCAAAATCAGGTGCACTCTACCAATAAATTAGTTCTGTCTATGTTCCCTTGAGAATTTCATGATAACCCCACCTGGACTGACTGGGCTGTAGGCGTGAGCAAAGTCGGAGCTCAAGCGGTGGCCGTGGGTGGGATGGAGGAAGGAGGAGCAGGACAATGAAGGAATTTCATGTGGGGGATTGGGAAGTAGAGAGGAGGGAGAGACCTTTTGTAGTTGCTATGAGTGTGAGGTTTGGGGGAAAGGGACGCAAGCCTGACATATAGCATAGGAGTTCTTGGAGTCAGCTGTGTTCCTACCCCTTGCAAGTACACAAGATGACTTTGAAATCTGATTGTCATTAAGTCTTGGCAATGAGCCTGTTCCTTGAATGTGACTCTATGCAGGGACAGGGCCGCACACAGCACAGGGTTTTACGTGGTTTACAACAATGTTGGCCAACATAGTATTCGACTGCCAATGGTGATTTCCCACCAGATTCCGAAACCATCTGCCTCCCACCTCATGCCTGAGATTTTCCCCATTACCTGTGGTTCCCTTTATGCCAGCTGGCTTTTGCTCTTCCTCTTTCATCACCGTCTTGAAGCCTCCTCAGACATTATAGCCACAAATAACAAGACACTCACTCTCATGCCCGCAGGATAGATATGTACCATGGATCGATGCTATAGATTTTTAACTGCATTGATTTGTTTACCGACCCGTTTCCTCCACCACATGGTGAGCTCCTAGAGGACTGAAAACATATTCATAGCACTTGGTACATGTTTGTTGAATTAGGGAAGGTAAGAACTTTTAGGGCACCTAGTACAGAGTTTAGCACATGATGAATAATAAGTAATAACTCACATTTATTCCATGTTTACTATGTATTAGCATGTATGCCAATGTGTTCAATGGCTTGTTGGATTAAATCCATTCAATAACGCTGAATAACCTTGCCAGGTAGGTGCACTATGATGACCATTGTACTTATGAGAAAAATGAAGCTTAAGGGGAAACAGTATCAAGATCAAGTCCTGTTATTATTCAGTGGCTGAGTCAGAAATCTAAACTGAGCTCATGTATTTGACCTCAATATTATATTATATCAGGAAAAAAGAAAGTGAAGGAGAGAACAAATTATATTTAATATGAGAACAGTGGTGCAATATTAGCAAGGTGTAATAATAAAGTAATATGTCTACATTCTAAAAAAACACACTTCACCTAAACCTCTTGATTATTATTGATTATATCTCCTATGATTATTGTACATAATTGATTATTGTTCCTTTCTTAGGTTGCCACATGGGGAAATCTTGGGTCTATTGAAGGAATAAATCCATGCTTCAGAACATTTATGCTCCCTCTCCTTAGGACTGGCTGCAGATTAAAGGACATATTCACTTCAATTTCTTCAGCACGAGTAAACAGCTTAAAGACAGGTGCATACACTAAGACAGGACCCTCTCTTAGGAAATAATAAAAATTCAGTGGAATCCAAGCCTTAGAGAGATGGTAGGCTATGGGACAAGAAGGAAAGCTCCATTTTCTGAATTAAAGACAGGCATGTGACATTATGGGAAGCGAATGGCCTTTGAAGCCACAAAGCCTTCACCTCCCATCGCCTTCCTGGCACTTTCTAAGTGGGAAAGTCAATTCACTTGTCTCGGCTTCTATTTCTTGCAATAAAATGAATGTGAGGCTAGCACCCACTCCACCACGTGACATGTTGTGCAACTGAGATAAGATCATGCAAGTAAAGAACACGGTACAGTACCTGGCACACAGCAAACACACGACAGCCATGACTTGAAAACCATGAGCCCTATTTCTGGTGTACGTATGCGGATGTACATTTATGAAGTATAGGCCTTTCCTCACAGCAGGTCCAGAAAAGGTTTGAGACTGTACCATATAAGATCTGTGAAAGGTATTTATTCCAATGCATTAATTCAGGGGGTTTGTGAACACCATACTACAGATACACCTCATACACCCCTGTGTCCTCTGATGTGTTTTCTTCATGACACCTCAGCAACTACTTTGCTGCGTGATTCATAGTTCAAGAGCCTGGCTGGAACACAGGATGATGGGGATGCGAATACTATAGGCTGGCTCCCGCGGTGTCTGCTGGGGCCCTTCTTCAAGTATTCTTTCTTTTGTGTTGCAGACATTGGAAAATTAAAAATGGTATCTCCGAGACTTCCCTGATACTAAGGTTTTGGATGTGATTTTGATATTAGAATCAGACACACCGGAAAAAGCTTGAGTTAGGCCCAAGTTAAACTGGAGAGGTAGAGACCTAGGAAGTGTTTTGATACTGGTAATGGGCTTGCAGCCTCAACCCAGCCCTGCTACCATGAGTGTTGGGGAAAGGGACCTCCTGGTGGCCAGCATCCATGTCCTGGCCAAAGTGATAGTAGTGGCATTATTCTAGGAATCATTCTGGGAGTCCAAGTTTACAGCTTGCTCCTCTAATACTTCCATGCATTATTAACTCTCTCAAAAATTGTTAAAGGAGTTGTCTTTTCATCCACACCTAACCTTGATGAATACAATATTTGGTACCAGAAATAGTAACAGAATTTTACTCTTCCAAGGATTGAATCCAGCTAGGTTATGGAATCTGTTTGGGTTGAAGGCAGTGATTATCTGGTTACCATTAAAGAAAAAAAATCTAGTAGCCTAGAGTCCCCATTGGTAAAATAATACTTAAATGATCACACACGGTCATCCAGAATGAATCATCCATGGAAGAAATTGCTTGGGAATTGGGGTGGCGCCTCTGTTCTGGCAGCTCTGGTGCCTGGCATTAGACCAAGGTGGCACAAGCTGAGGTACTAAAAGGACCAGCAGTTCCCCATCCTCTGTCTTATCTTCTCTCAACAGCTCAACTTATTTGGAGATCCGCATACTCTCCTCTTAACGCTATTTGACATTTGCCTGAAATTGGTGGAGGCGCCATGAGGACGCCGTGTCATTCTTCCAAATGGAATCATCATGATTTTGGATAAATGACTGTGTACATGGTTATATATGCAGGAGAGTGAATATTATTCCCTACAATGGCAAAAACTCATTTTAGGGAACATAAAATTGGCTTTATGATCTTCACGGAGATGCCATGCAAGCGCATTTTGGTTTTTCCCACAAACTGTCCAGTTCAACTTCGAGGAATGCCAATCTGTGAGAGAAAAAAGAATAAAGTACCAGAGAGCTGCTCTTCCATCGTCTGTGAACATGGTATGATGCCTGCTCTCTCCACTTCACACCTTCCCAGGCTGTTCAATGAGCCCCGCCGATGGGGAGGTGTGGACTGGTCCTGTCCTCTTACAACCGCTGGGCAGGACAGGATGCTGGCTAGGTCCATGAAGAGCCCCACAAGCCCTTCCTCACAGTGGGGAATTGTGTCTGCTAAAATATGTACTCATGTTCCCTGTTCCTTCTGCCAGATCGCACTGTATACACAAGAGCAAATTGAATCTATGCCACGTAATAATTGCCAGGCACCCCCAAAGTTGATGTGTTTGACTTTGCGGTTTAGATAAAGTTTCTCCAAGGACCAACTCTCAGCATATTTGGCAAATTTAATTTCATATTCTTACAACTTTTATCCTGCATTGCTTATTTAAAAAATAAAAGTGCTGTAACTATTTTTCTTTTGATAAGACTCATGTGGCCACAATCTGGTCTTCCCTTGGGTCCTCTACAAAGCCGACAAAGCAGTTTTATCTCTCCACCTCCCGGCCACAGAACACTTGGAGATCAAGGTTTCTGCAGGTCCTTCTGTGGTGAATGGAGGAGAGGAAAGAGAAGCAGGGCTGCTGAATATGTAAATCCTACCTGGCAGACAGGCTTTCTTGTCTGTTCTTGGTGTGGGGAGGTTCAATTAAGAGCTGAACTCTAACCCCAAAGCCCAAAAGGCTTAAAACAAGGCTGTGCAAGGTGTTCATGGACAGAATATTGAAGGTTAAAGAAGAAAGCTAAAAAGAATGTAAATCAAAACTACACTGAGATTCCACCTAACTCCAGTTAAAATAGCAATCAAAAGAATACAAACTGTAATAAATGCTGGTGAGGATGTGGCAAATAGGAACTTCATGCATTGTTGGTGGGGGTGTAAATTAATACAACCACTGTGGAGATCAGTCTGGAGGTTCCTCAAAAGACTAGGAATAGAATCACCATATGACCCAGCTAGACCACTCCCTGGTATCTTTCCAAAAGAATTAATGTCAGAATACTATAGTGATACATGCATATCCATGTTTATAACAGCATAATTCACAATAGCCAAATTATGGAACCAAACTAGGTGTCCGTCAACAGACGAATAGATCACAAAATTGTGGTATATACATACAATGGAATTTTACTCAGCCATAAAGAAGAACAAAATTATGTCATTTGCAGGAAAATGGATGGGCCTAGAGAATATTATGTTAAATGAGATCAGCCAGTCTCAGATTTTCAAGGGTCATATGTTTTCTCTCATATAGGGAAACTAGAGAGAATATAGAAAACTTTGTTTCAGATAAATGAAGAGACCAGTAGAGTAGTGGAAGGGGAGGAAGATAGGGAGGGGATAAAGGAGAGCTAATGAAGGAAACAGTTCAAATAATGCTGTATCCACATATGAAAGCATCACTACCAATCTCATTAACACATACAGGGAGGTGTATGCATGTTTGTATCACAGTGAACTTCACTATGATGTATAATTACAATGCACCAATAAAAGTATATTTAAAAAAGGGAGAGAATCTCAGAGGAAAGGGCTCCACTGTGGTGCTTTTTCATTTCAAAGGATGGAATGGTAGCCCCATGTTGAAAGGGAGGGAAGATGTGTTTCTGGCAAAATCAACCCTAACCAGGGCTAGTCTTTAGAATTTGAGGGGGCTTGGGGTTCCTCCACCGGACCAAGCAAGCTGTCGTACTCTTCAGGGCTGTTTGACTATAGACCCGGATAACATCAGCCCTGATGCTCAGTGATGCTGACTTAAGGGCCAGTGGTACCCAAGCCAGGCAGAAAGGAAGAGTGATGTGTTCCCACGTACCAGCCAGTGGCATCTTGGCATCTGGGATTAGATCTCTCTCTCTCTCTCTCTCTCTCTCTCTCTCTCTCTCTCATTCAACTGAGAGTTTTCATCTTTTCTTTATTTTTCCTGTTCTGTCTTATTTTCCAACAGACCCTTTGGTGCCTCTGCTGGTATCAAAACTTTATCCTGAACCCTCCCACCTAACCCTCAGCCTGATGTTGAGCTTCTGTAAAGCCTCCGTGTGCCTGTCTCATCATTGTACCTCCCTCCATATATCATGGCTTATATTTGTCAAATGTATGAACTACTGGTCCTTGACTTGGAACTGGATTGTTGCCCTGTCCTGCCCTAATCTAGGTTGGCTGGAACTGTCTTGCTACTACCTGAATGACTCCAAATATTGCCTCTTCCTGAAACTTCTGCTGGGGACCTCGCACCCCAGTTTCCACCCCTAGGATAGTGACGTCAGCTCCCATGATACCTGACCTGAGCTTTAAATGTGCTTCAGCTGTCCCTGAGACTCAATTTCTCTGTTCTCTGAATTCACCCCTTTTTCTTAGTCTTGCTACTTTGTTCTTTGCTGCCACCTACTTGGCCATCTCCCATCAGATGTAGCCATTCCATGCCTTGCTCCAGGTATCACTTAATCAAGGAATGAAGAATTACCTGACATTTCCCCTTCTGCCACCCTGGGTTTGGGATAGAAGCTTCGGCATCCACCACCCCTGCCTTCTGCTGGAACACTTATCAATTCATAATCCAATTGCCCATTCCTTTGCTTTCTCCCTCAATAAACTTTGAGTTTCTTGTGAGGTTGGGATATAGCTACCTTGTTTCTGTTGTTTATGGGCGTGTCCTAAATACATGGAAGGTGCTCCAAAAATATGTGTTGAATAAGCGATTTAAAGCAAAACTTCTAGTTACACAGTAAAGGTATTGGAAGAACCCTCCACAATCCTCTGCTCACTGTTTGAAGGACAGGGACATGGTAGAAAAAGAGAAAATGAAAGCAGAAATGGGGGAGAAAGAAAAGGAAGAGGAACCTGGAAAGAGGGAGGGAGGATCTCCAGGGAGAATTTTGCAGACTCAAAGATTGGAAAAAGATTCTTATTTCTTCCCTGAAATCATAATGGATTGGGCAGGAGGATCCATGGTGACAGAACTCGCCGGGGCACCTGGACTAGCTGCCTCAGCATCAGGACCAGTAGAGGATGTGGGTTTGATATGAGTGAGGGGGTGCCAGCCCCTTAGGATGCACCATGGCATTTCTGAACCAGGACACAGGGATCCAGTGTGTTTCCCTTGACTCTACTGGCCCCATTCCTTGGGGTAGGCTTCATGCACCAAATATTTCTTAGGTCTGGGAACTGGGATCCAGAGAGGAAATAATATATGGTCCTCCTTTTGAAGAACCTGGGCTCTGTTTGGATGGATGGACATGGAAATAATCATCATTTCCAAATAATCAGGTATTGTCAAGATAATAATCATAACCACACGAGATGGGGGCATGTGTGAGAACAGGAAGATCAAGTCAGAATTTCACTGACAATGAAAGGGAAGACAATCACGCAGGGCGGCCAGCACACACAAAGACATGGCATTGTGGAAGACCATGGTATTTGCGAGTTATGTGGGAAAAGTTCTAGGTGGCTGGAGTAAAGGATGCAGGGGTGGGGGATGCAGAGTGGTCACCTGGGTGCTTGGTTATATTGTGAAAGGTCTGGGGTCCCCTGCTAAGGGATGGAAGCTACTGAGGGTCTCTAAGATGGGGGCAAAGTGGCCCAAAGGCCCAACCTGGCCAGCTGCCTGTTTGTGTAAATGCAGTGCTATTAGAATGCAGTAAATAATATATATTATATACTGTATATATACTGTAAATATATATATAAGTAAAATAAGTTCCTTATTTATGTAATAAATAAATAAGTTTCTTATTTATATAATAAGTAAACAAATAAGTATTTTATTATATGATAAGATAATATAAGTAAACACTGTGTTCTAAATATATAAAAATAAATATGCAATATTATATATTAATATTATAAGTAGCTTACTTATTGTGCCTGGCTTCATTAGTCCTACAAGAGAAGAGTCTTGTAGTTGCAACAGGCTATCTGGTCCACAATATGTAAAATATATACCAACTGGCCCTTTATAGAGAAAGTCTGTAGACCCTGCCCGAAACTGAGCAGCCACGTGGTTGGATTGATATTTTAGAACAATCACTCCAGCTGCACGAGGCTCCACATGAAACCTCATTTGGAACAATAATGAATGGTGTTTCTAGGAGACCTGGAAATTTCCAGGCTGCTTGATAAAACCCCAAATCCCTCTGCCCCACATGGACATCACCATGATGATTTCTTCAAACTTCCCTTCTCCCCACCACCCTGAGATTACACGTACGTCCTGATCTCTAAGCCAGAGTCGATTCCTGTAGAGCAAGTGTTTTTTGTATTCTTATTCTTTTCAACACATTGCCTGGTACCTAAGGCTTAATCATGAATTTAAATGAATTGTTGAATGACTGCCTAGCTGACAGGACGAGCCACCATCACCCCACACACCCCCTCTGAGTGCCCACCTGTAGGCGGGGGCGGAAGAGAGGGACAGATGTGCTCCTTTGCCCTACCTGGGGCCCCAGGGACCACTTTGACTTGAAGACAAGTTTTTATACTGGTGTGCCTTTCACTCTTGTCTCCGGCTGTCTTGGCAAGATCTATTTTGAGTTCTTTTACAGCCTGGGTCCCCGGTTTGCCTCTCCTTGGCTGAGGACTGGAAATCAAGGTGAGGGATGGGCTTGCCCCTGGCCACCACGAGTTCTTTAGGAGGCTAATGGGCATTTGCAAATGAAGATTAAGGACCAGCAAACAACCCAGCAAGTGATAACTGCAAAGCTGGCTTAATCTTAATGAAATCTGCAACATATATTTATATAAATCATAATGGCTTTTGCTTCCCAGGCGATTTGCTAAGATGGGTTGGGAATGACACAGACAATTGTTTTGCCACTGCTTTTGCCCTATTTTGAAGAGCCCCTTGGCGGCCCACGCCATGCGAACAGTGACATCCAGCTGGCCCAGGGGGACCTCATGCATTATATTTAACTCCTCGCCCTCCTAGGAAAGCCAGGAGTCATCTTCTACCCTGAACCTCAGAGAGGATGTGGAGGGAATGGTGGGTGTGATGACTATTACCCACCTCCCTTAGCAATAATTTCCCTCCATCCCATAACCACTCTCCATCCTGATGTCCTGGGGGATTCTAGGGTCCCCAGAATGGAGTTCTTTAACATGTGTGACTGTCACTGTGACTCAGCTTGTCAATCTGAGCCAGATACAAGCAGGTCACTGCAGCGTAGAAGCCCTCCCCTCCTCCCTCTGACTCACTGTCCTCCCCTCCAGCCCCCTGGTCTCCCTTGTCCCCTCCTGTGCCCACCTGCAGTCCTCTCTTCTTGTGTCTTTAATTCAGCCATTCTCCAAATGTTTTCTGAAAATGACTCGCATCGAAATCAACCAAAGTGTTTGTCTAAAAATGCTGCAGAGACCTCTGGGGAGGAAGCCCCACAATGCGCATGCTTCCCAGCCTCCCTGGATGATTCTTGTGCTCATTCGAGTTTGAGGAGTGTGGAGCTTAGCCTACATATCCAGAGGACTCGCCTCTGTCATCATCGTTGGATCTGTCCTGTTTTTAATTAGTCTGATGCCAAAGACTCCTTCCTATGACCTTCTTACATCTTTTTATCCATGACTGAGTTTTTCCTAGTCCTTTCTGATTTTTTTTGTACTTTATTTTTTTAACTCGAGTCATCTTTTTCTTTTATTATTATTATTTTAAATTTGCAGTGCTGGGGATTGAACCCAGGGCTTTGTATGTGCTAGGCAAGGGATGTATCACCAAGCTACACCGCAAGCCCTTTTTATGTTATTTTGAGACAGGGTCTCCTTAAATTGTCCAGCCTGGCCTTGAACCTGCTATCCTCCTGCCTCAGCCTCCCGAATCACTGAGATTACAGACATGTACCACTGTGTCCAGTTAATTCCACTCTTATACTTGCACTTTTATCCAGTTGAGTCCAGCTTCTCCCATCTCTCTACAGTGCTGACTCCATCTCTCTTTTTTTATTTTTTCAGCAACACCCTCCATTTTCTTGCCTCTAAGACCTTTCCTAAACTGATCCCTCGACGAGAACTTCCTTCCTATTGTAGTTCCATATTTTTTGCAAGTGCTGTCTCTAAGTCTCAGTCAATCAATACAGAAATATTTAGTGAGTGACTTGTAGGTGACTAGCATTGGGGCTAAAAGACTAAAGATACTTCTCGGTGTGACCTCAACAAGTCACTTCCCATCACTGGATCTCAGTTGGCTCATCCAGGGCTGCCCAAGGTATTTGGATGGTCTCGACAGACTCTTCCAGCTCTGAAAGGAATGTAATAATCATCGTAGAACCGTAGGCCTTGGGTTAGGCCTGATGATGGTAGGAAAGTCTGAGCAGACTTTCTGCATCTCCTCCAATGCTGCCCCATAGAAAAACTCCACTCTGTCTTTGATCGGCTCTTGTCTTCTTTCACCTCAATGCCTCCCAGACAGCTGGGAAACTTTTAACATGGGGCTAAAATCGATGCAGCCAATTTCTGAAAAACAAACAAACAGCCCCAGTGTCGTGTTGAGGGTGATAATAGATTAGCAGCACCTTTGAATCAGAGGACTCATTAAATGTCAGGTTCCCTGGAGCGTTTATAGGAAAAGAGCTCCCAACACCAATGTCAGCCTGCCCCAGACAGGCAATCCAAGACTGGGGTCCTCCCACTACAGGAAGAAAAGTTTGTCTGCAAAGAGAGCTATGATTACAAGTGTACCACCCAGCCAGCACCCCACCTGCCCCGGGGGAGCCCCCTACTGGAAGAAAAGGCCTGAGCATTAACTCTCATTCTTCTATCCACAACCTTTTAGGGCACCTCTGAGGCGAGCAGGGAAAGACTTGTAAGATTTTGCCAAAAACAGTGGCACACATGGCAGTTGGGAACAGACAGATCAGAATTTGAACCCTAAGTCCTCTTTTTATTAGGTACAGGACATGGATCACATTGCTTAACTTCCTGGCTTTTTTTTCTGTTAAGGGGCTAGTGGAAGAAGTATTAGACAAAACATGTAAAGTTCTGACAGTAGGATGGGAATACCAACAGGTGGTTCATAAACTGTGATACCTTTTTCTTTGTCACTGATTCAAATCATCACTTCAAACCTATTTGGTCATCTTTGTATGAGTGTGTGTGTGTGTGTGTGTGTGTGTGTGTGTGTGTGTATGTGTGTTTGTACTAGGGATTGAACCCTGGGACATTCTACCTCTGAGCTACACCCTCAATCCTTTTTAATTAATTAATTATTAATTAATTAATTTATTTTTGTGGTACTGGGAATTGAACCCAGAGACATTCTACCTCTGAGATATACCCCCAACTCTATTTTATTTTTTATTTTTGAAATAGGGTCTCACTAAGTCACAGAGGACCTTGTTAAGTTGCTGAGGCTGACTGTGAACCTGTAATCCTCCTGTCTCAGACTCCCAAGTACTGGGATTACAGGTGTGCAGTACCACTCATGGCATTTATTTATTTAATTTTTGAAACAGGGTCACTAGGTCGCTGAGAGTTTCTAAGTTGCTGAGACTGGCCTCAAACCTGCAATCTCCTATCTCAGCTTCCCAAGTACTGGGATTACAGGCATGAGCCACCACACCTGGATGTTTGTCTTTGCATTTATAAATATTTTACCACCATCCTCACCACCTGAATCCACATTTTTCAGCTCAGGCCTTTGGTGGGAGGTATAGTGCTCCACTCCCTGCCACAGGCCAAATCCACCCCTCCAGCCTCCTGACCTGTGTTCCTCATGTCCTATATCCTGCTGGTTTGTGCTTATGGAAGTCAGTTAAGATTGTTTGAGCTGTATCCCGACTTCCCTCCCAAGATGGAGAGTTATTTAAGAACCCCAGAACTGTGTTTGTTTTTGTATCCCTATCACCAAAGTACTGGGTGCATAATAAGCGTTGATTTCCTGTGGCCAACAGTTTAGAAGCCACACACTAGAAGAAAAGGAGACACAATGTCAGCAGGAGATCCAACAGCTGATGGCTTGGCATAGAGGTCAAGAGGGACACGTAGCTCTATTATTTACAGAAATCCAATATCCAATAACAGAACTCCATAGGCAAGAAATGACTTCTGATTCTCTACACACTCATTCATTCGACAAATATTTATTGAACATCAATTTTGCATGAGATCCTGTGAGGCAGAGCAGGAATGAACTTCTAATCCAGCCTTTTTCAACTCAGTCCAGTTTAATTTCCAAGGAATAGATGAGTCAGCCCTGACATGGTTAGTTGCTATAAAATTGAAGACACCTCCCTTTGCTTTGGAGGAGCTCAAAGTCTGGCTGGAGAGGCAAGATTAAAAAAGCAAGGAGTAATGATCTATTTAAGATATTAACCATTTTATTCTGTCATGTTAGTGCAAATATTTTGTCAGCTTGCTATTTGCTTTTCATTTTGTTTATGTAGATTTTGACATGGAGAAACTTTTAATTTGTATGTAGTCAAATCTATCAATCATTTTCTTTGGGTATCTGTGTGTGGTATGAAGGCTCTGATGTGTGTGTTGGTGAGATTTTTGTTGTTGTTAACTGGCAATTTTTATTTCTATTCAATGAGACTATATTGAATTTGTAATGGAAAGATGTGGGTTTTTTTCTCATTTTGCTGAGGAAATCATTATAAGATCAAACAAAATACACACAAAATGAACAAAGAACTTAAATCTATTCAGGAAGAAGGAAGTTGTGTTCTGACTCTTATGTTTAAGAAAGCAAGGAAATGCACATTACTTTCTTTAAAAATTATTCCCATGAAAAAAATGTCAAACTAAACAAAATTAACCTCAGCTGTATTAAAAATTAATTTCTGTAGCCTGGCTTCTTTCCTAGCCATCTCAATAAATAAGGTATGATTGTAAAAATGAGAAGAGTGTGAAGAGTGACAAGTATTATCCTAGGACAGGCTGGGAGGAAAAGTAGTCATGGAAATTAACCCATGAGTCAGATTCAGTGAATGTTTATTGAGATTGCTAGAATATATCTCATTAACTAGCATAAAAACCATGTAGATAGGGTTTTATTTCCATTTTATAGCTGAGGAAGAGAAGACTCACTCAGAGATGCCAAACGTGTTTTCCAAGATATGTGACTGCTGAGTTATGCGTTTGAAATTCAAACCCACAAGGTTAAATCAAATGCAAATGGAGACCTTCCAGAAAGTTCTTTTCACAGATCCCAAGACCTCTAAAAGCTGTTGGGTAGTTTTCCCCTCTCTGAGAAGCAGATAAGACACACACTGTGGCTGTCATCAATCACTTTTTAGCATGTCACCCCAAGATCTGGACACTCATCTTAGAGATGCACTATCGTTTCACTTAGTGGGAAGAAATTGTATAGGGTTTGCAATCTCCTGCTTCACGCTCCTTCGTTTGCAAGCACGCTTACTTGACTGTCTTGTCTAGTTGTTTCAGTATGAGGAAGAAATCTGTGTCCCGTTGGAGCTTAAGACAAAAGATAATTGTGATTGGTTTTTCCATTAGTAGTGATTGTTTCTTGGGGCAGGTTGTTCAGCTATAGGATGTCCTCTCCTTCTTCCAGCAAGAGAGTGGGCGATAGCAGCCCTGGGGAACTAACCATTCACATGGTTGAAGATCTCTACCTTCATGAGTAAGGATGCTTTGTTGACCACACATACCTACTTCCATCCCTTCCTATAACCCCACTAACTTGATAGTAGAGAGATTTCTTTTTTTAATTTTATACCTACAAGGACCAAAAAAAAAAAAAAATAGAAAAGGATCATCACTTCTGGGGAGCTGGGAATCAGACAGATGTAGCAAAGAGAAGCAAAAACAGTGGTAAAAGCAACTGCAGTGTCTCAAAAGGCTGCAAATTTGGGCCCAAGCAAACATGGTGCTGGGGATGAGGCTGCAGACAGAAGAGTGAAAGTCTATGGGAGGAGTTGACCCTGGCGCCTTCCCCAGCTCTGGCAGAAGAGCACACCTTGGTGACCATGAGGGTGTAGTGGGGCCCTTCCCCTCCATGGAACATGAGGCTGAGCCAGGGGTGATGAGGAAACATGGGGCTGAGTGAGAACCTACGTCATGACCTCAAGTCCTGCTTTGACTCTGGCACCAAGGACCCTGGAAGAAAAGCTATCCTATATGCCAAGAAAGAGCGGACTGATTAGCCTTGGGAATCTCAGCAGCCCAAGAGAGAGATTTAAGCATACAGAGTGTCAGGGCACTCATGGTGAAGCTCCCCCGTACAGAAGCCTTGCCTTGCCCAACAGAGCTTCCAATCAGCTTTTTAATGCTTTACTCTCTTAATATAAATAGACACATAAATTTCACCAGACATTGGAGGAAAACCCCCCATATGTCTGAGAAACATGAAAGAAAAGAGAAGAGAAAGGAAAGGAAAGGAGAGAAATAAAATGAAAAAAGGAACGTGGAGAAAACAGAGGCTCTCAGAAGAAGACAACTAACAAAAGTAAGTGTTCATGCAGATAGGGAAGATACTATGTCCATGTAACTAAAGTAGGGTGCCAGAAAGAGGGACAGACCAAATGACGGTATGTGCATACATGAGTGTATCACTATAAATCTCACTATCATGTACAGTTACAGTGCACCCGTAAAAAACTACTTAAAAAATTTAGTGAACCACAAAGAACTCCTGAAAGTCAAAACTATGGTAGTGGAAATGAAAAAAAAATCAAACAGGAAGTATGGAAGATACATTTGGCTATTTCAGAATATAGATGGAAGTGATAGAAATGGAAACAAATAGAAGTTCTAGGAAGAGAAAATATAGAATACAGAAGAAGAAATTGTCAAAACATAAAAATAGGAGAGTTTCTAAAACTGACAGGCATGAGTTTCCAATCAAAATGTCCCTGAGTGTACAACCTAATAGATGAAGAAGACAAACACAAAAGCAAAGTATTATGGAACTTCAGAACTCTGGAGACAAAAAGAAGGTTCTTAGAGTTACTAGAGAGGAAAAAAAGAGAAAGAGTCACAGTCAAAAGTCCAAGTATCTGAAAAGCGCCAAACTACACAACAACAGCAAAGGGAGATAAAAGACAAGGTGATAATCCCTTTGTAGTTCCAAAGGACATGGTCATACAACTTCTGGCTCTATATTTAGCCAAAAGAATCTAGTAAGTATGACAGTATTATAAATTATCAGACAGGTAAGCTTCTAAAGATCTTTACCACTTCTGCAGCCTGTCTTAGGAAGGGGAGGATGTTGGATAAGGGCTCCACCAAAATAAGGGAGTGAGCCAAGAAATAGAAGATAGGAGAGCAAAGAAACATAGTACCCAGAGCACGAGAGGGGAGCAGTGGGTTGTGGAGGTGATGGGGCTGGACTTTGAGACTGAATGGAGCTAGAGGAGAGCAGCTTCAGAAAAGGATTCTCCAAGAAGATGGAGCTTATAAAGCCTGGGTGTCAGCCGGGCGTGGTGGTGCACGCTTGTAATCCCAATACTTGGGAGGCTGAGACTGGAGGATCCAGGTTCACGGCCAGCCTCAGCTACTTAGTGAGACCCTCCGCAATTTAGTGAGACCCTGTTTCAAAATAAAGGATAAAAAAATAGGGCTGGGGGTGTAGCTCTGAGGTAGAATGCCCCTGGGTTCAATCCCCGGTACCACAAAAAATAAAATAAAATAAAACAAAACCTGGGTGTCTGAGTGTAAGGAGGGGAGGTTTGCAGTGAAGTAGGAGTTGGAAGGATTTGTGATGCAACATTGGAAATGATGTCATGGAATGAAAACCAACATTACCTTCAAGGTAGGGTGTGGGGTTTGAGACAAGAAAGAAAACAAAATCAGAATGCATTATTTGGCTCAACTGTGGATATGGTTACAGGATCATGGTTCCCAACTTAGGATGGTTCAATTTAGGCTTGTTCAACTTTAGGATGGTGCTAAGGTGCTATGCATTCAGTAGACACTATACTTTGAAGTTTAATTTGTTTTTTTCCTGAGCTAATAATCTGACGTACGATACTCTCTCATGATGCCGGGCAGCGGTGTTGAGCTGTGCTCCCAGTCAGCCAGGCAAGCTCAAGGGGAAACAATGGGTACTCTACAGTGTGTTGCTAAGCTGTGATGTTTGGTAAGTTTGGTATACTAAAGTGAAATTTCAATTTAGGATATTTTCAACTTACGATGGGCTTGTCAGGATGTAAACCCATCAGAAGTTGAGGAACATCTGTGCAAATATGGGATAAATTCTCATTTTCTAATAAGTGGGATGTTGACATATGATGATCCAAACTGGGAGGTTATAAGATCTTGGAGTATAGTATATTATTTTGAGAAATGAAAGTTAGTGCTAAAAAAAAACACAACTAGAAGAGCTGGAAGTGACTGCCTCTGGGGAAGGTGATGGGTAAGGTTGGGGTGGGGGCAAGGACAGGGCAGGAATTGCTGTTTTTCCTAATAAGTCTTATGGCGCTATTTGACTTCTCATATAATATTCATGTATACCCTTAATAGAAATTTAAATTACACTTAAAAACACCCTCAGGTAGAGAGCAAGGGACATGTCAGTCACACCTGGGTAATGCTTTGCATTGCATTTTATAGGAAATAAAAGGAGAATGGAAGAGAGAGGGCGTCGTTATGCAATACATCTCTCATGAAAGGTCAACATTCCGTTCAGATTCAAGGGGAGGTGGACCAAGTTTAGCAGACTCTAGAAACTGCAAAGTAAAAGCACACACATTGCTTAATTTGGTTCTCGTGTGAATCCATTATCATTAGGGGGGATGAGAGTAATAATTTATCTTCATTTTACAAACGAGGAATCTGAAACTCGCAGAGATTAAGTGGTTTGGCAAAGGCGACCAACTTGTAAGAAGCTGAGCTGAGGAGTCCACAGCCAAGTTCAGTACTCTTTCTAATTTCATAGTCCCTGTTATTCTAAAGGGTCGCTCTTGAGCTGAAAGATGGATTATCCATACAGACAACGAGGGCACATTTATGTAAACATATGTTGACTAACCACCCACATTCATCTAGATGGTTACCAAGTGGTCACTACTCATTATCAGGTGGTCACCTCAACCAGGTGGTCTCTACTCATTCCTCACCCATCCCAGAGACACTGGTGGGATAAGATGAGCCAGGCGCTGGCCCCTTTGGCTTTGAGTGAAGGCGACCTCATGTAGCCTGCTTTCTCTACTTGGACTTCCCATGTGTTTCCAGTGCATAGCCTTTCCCTACCTATTCTGCCTTTGGAAGCACTCCAGCCTCATTAGGTGACTTATAGAAAGAAATTTGGCTGCGGTCTTGGCTACAGTGTCCAATTTGTCCCAGTTTGTCTGGAACTGTCCTGGGTCTAGTGCTGAGAGTCCCATACTCTGGGAAAACACTCAGTCCCAGGCAGAGAGGGGACAGACGGTCCCCCTGGAAAGGTACTCCCTAGCCACCTTCAGGAATATGAGTTAGTTCAACCCACATGCTCTATGAGTATCCAGCAACGTATGGATGGTTCCCCAGCAACTTTTCAGTCTCCATTTCTTGGTCATAGCTACAGCTGACTTGAGATCAGGGGGCTTTTGTGTGCCACATGCACTTCTCTTGCTTTTCATCTCTCTAGTGTTCATAATTGAACAAAGAGCTGGCTACATGATCTTGGGCAACTTATTTAAACACCTCAGATGCCTTTTGGGGGCTAACAATGTATCTTAGGGATGCTATAAAATTGTAATTTCCCATATGTTTACCAAGTATTAGAAATTTTGTTAAGGCCTTTGTATACTATTTCCTTATTTTCTGTCACCCCTCACTAAAGTTCATGAAGGCAGGAATGTATTTTTTTAGCTTTCTTTTTTTTGTGGTACCAGGGATAGAACCCAGGGGCATTCTACCTCCGGGGTACACCCCCAGCCCTATTTTTATTCTTTATTTTGAAACAGGGTCTCACTAAGTTGCAGAGGGCCTCACTAAGAAACTGAGGCTTGCTGCGAACCCGAATCCTCCGGTCTCAGCCTCCCAAGTACTGGGATTACATGCCTGGCTTTTAGTTTCTTTAATGTTCTATCATACTGAATATACATATACATATATATGTACATATATAATGTTTAACTATACCCTAAATATTTATTGGGTGAATGAATAAATAAATTGTCTTATTTAATCCTATACAAAACTGTAAGGTAGCTTATTCCTACACATTTCTATAGATTGAGAAAACAGTAAAATAGTGGAAGGGAATTGGAGGATGGAGGTGGGGAGGAAAGAAAAAACAAGGATGGAGGAAGGGAAGAGTTCAAATAAGGTTACATCCGTACAAGATTTCACTACCAATTTTACTAACATGCATGGGGAAGGAGGAAGCAGGACAGGGGAGTGGGGTGAGATACTGAGAGAAACACACCTAGTGATGTGTGCATGGATGTCTGTATCACTTCAAACCTCACTATGATGTATAATTACATTGCACTAGTAAAAGTATTTAAAAAAAGAAAAAGAAATTGATGTTCGTAGGGTTTCCGTAACCTGCTCATGGACTCAAATAAATGGCAGACTCAGAATTCAGACTCGGGTTTGCCCAACCCAAAGGCAAGGCTCTTGGGCACTACCCTCATGGAGCCAGGTGCATGAGCCACCCTGCACAGTACTTGGCCCAGAGCAGAGCAATAAAGCCCCTTCCTGTGGCACTTCTCTCTCTCACTGGCTTTTTTTTTTCTTTTAGTCTATGCTGCAGACAGCACAGAGTCCTGTGGCCTGCAAATTTAAAGCCCTGGAAACTGTTCTCCCATGACTGCCTGGCACACTCGGGCCTGTTCCAGTAGGGAGACAGGGCCAATGGAGTGGCATTAATTGCTGGTGACGAGTGTGCACATCTGAACCTAGGAAGTGGCACCTTCCATCAGCGCTTGTCTCTTCATATCACACTGGGAGTAATCTGACCCGGCACCCCATCACCAGTTGACAGGAATGTAGCTGCCTGGAGACACAAAAATAATAAACAGGAGAGCTCCAGCAGAGTGACAGCCAGAGCATCTATCTGTGTGTGACAATCGTGAGTGGCCTGTACAACCCAGGCTGGACTCACGCTGGTGCTTGCTCACCCCATGCCTTGGCCCAGAGCGCGCAGCATCTGCACCTAGGCCTGTCGAGGGTATGGGAAGGGGCGCCTGCTTTCCTAGGTCTGTATCCTGGCTGTGTTCCTCGATGGCTGGATGCTGACACCAGTGACGTCCCTGTCACATACGTTCTCATAGTTCTCCTGAGGCCCTCTGATTGCTTGGATCTTTGCAGCTGTTCTTTTATTTTTATTCCACCAGCAGAATTCACCAGCATGTGGACATAGTTCTTTGTCATTACATTTCTCTTCTTCCCCAGATAAGGTCAAATAAAGAAGTATCCGTGGGTGGAGACTTTAGAACAATAGGCAGATTCACAAAGTCATCCACACAAAATCTCCTAGTCCTGACACTATTAGGGGACTCTTCTTGCCCAATTCTCTTGCACTACTAAATCTCCCTCTGTCTTGCAAAAGTCTCTCTCCTCCCTCTTCTTTCTTTGCTCTTTAGCTCTTCCCCACATTCTTCTCTTGCTACACAGAATCAAATAGGTTTCCCTACCTCAAGATACTCAGAGAAAAAGGGCTATAGAAGATAGCTGAGGCTAAATAAGAAAGTAGGAAAGAAGGGAAAGAAGAAAGAGCCATCCAGTTGCATTCTTACTTATAGTTATGACTATGCTGTCCTGTGAGACGCACCCCCTCCCTCTCCTTGCATCTGAGGCAGGTTGCTTAGGCTGCCCTGAAGCTCCTCTGCCACACTGTTGCATAGGACTGCTGCGGATGGCTCTGCCATCTCCAGCTGATGGCTGACACCTCTCCTATGGTCCCTAGCCTGACAGTAACTCTCTGTGCCCTGCAAAGCATAGAGCAGGAGTGCTAGACCTGGATATCATGTCCACATATGCTAATTTGGTCAGGTGTAAGACCCTAACTCTTTAAAAGTGACCACACCTTAGTGGAATGAACTGATCCCAACTTTACGTGAACTAGTCCCACCTACAATTGACTCTCACTGACCTTCTTTGTGCTTCTGCTGGCTCTGACCCCTGACCCCTGATATATCCTACAGACTCAGGGCCATCTTCGCTTCTGACAAAAGTGGCTGTTTGCTTGTTGGTTGACCCCATGTTGGCATTCCCCACTCTCCTTTCACTTTTTTTCCCAGTGGGTGCTTTGAAACCACCCCATCCACAGTGAAGATCAAAGGTAAATATATGGCAACACTGTGCAACTAATTGTGTTATGATTGTTTTAGTGTGTTTCGGTCAGCATCCTCACTGCTGTGACCCCAAAAACCCGATGACCACAACTTGGAGGAAGAAAGATTTATTTGCTCACAGTTCTGGAGATTTCAGGGGTTAAGTCCATGTTAGGCCCAGTGAAGTCTGTGGAGCTCAGAGCATGGCAGCTGGGAGCAGAGAGAGCGAGAACAAGGGCCCTGCTCTCATACCACAGAGGCTGGAAGCAAGAGAGACAGAGAGCTCATGAAGGGAGTTCATGAGCACCTACACAGTCCTTTAGGTCACACCCCCCAATGACCCACCTCCTCCAGCCACACCCCACCTGCCTTGGTTACCACCCAATAAATCCATTACAATATATTCATCCACTGATGAAATTAGAATTCTCCTAATTCAAACATGACCTCTTAGGAGGATATTCTATATCCAAACCATAGCATGGTGTAATAAGGCATTGTTTATTAATCTCTAAGAATCCCCAGCATTTCTTTCTTCCTTTTCACCATCACCCCTCACATAGGAGAATTTTGTCTTTTTTCACTCAACTTTTCCCCCCTTCCACACCTTTTATGAGAGTTCTGTTTGCTGCTGAGGCCCCCACACGTATGGTGAGCAAAATCAGAACTAAGGAAAGAGAGAGGACTGGAGGGGCCAGGGAAAGGAGAAGTTTGCCCTGCAGTTCCGTTCACAGGCACTCCTTTATTATGAGACATGACTGAAGCAAAGAGAAAATGCTGGAGAGTACCGCAGTCTTCATGATAAGGAGCTCCATGGAGGAAGAGACAGGAAAAAAAATGGCGACCAAATGTGAATGTGGATTTGGAGGATTAAGGGTGGAAAGCTCTACAGCTGTGCCATCAATACTGTAGTGACTAGAAACATCCAACTACACAATGTAAACTTGAGTACAAATTTTAGAAATTGAGAACTTTGTATCCTTAGTATGCAAGCCACATTTCAAGTGCTCAATAACCATGCGTGGGTGGTACCTACTGAAGAGGATAAGGCAGATATGGAACATTTCTATCATCACAGGAAGTCCTTTGGGACAGGGCTGTTCTAAGGCTATTGTAGGATGTGGAAAAAATTAGAGATAAGAGGGAATTTTTAAGTCTAAGTAAACATTGGACTTTTTCTTGGCATCGGGGATACTTTTGACAGTTTATCTGTTTTCTTTTGCATGTAACCAGGTATAAAGTAGGTCTCCATGAGTGCACCAAATTGATCCTTGCTACAGGAAGTTGCAAATGGGACTGCCAATTGGGAGGTATCATTATGCAGGAGAAAGACTATTGGAATTGGCTCAGAAAATCTGGGTTCAAATTCTAGATTCTCTATTTTCCACTTCAAGTGCAAGAATTCTGGTTCATAAGAAAGGCTCACACACCCACCGGCTTCATTGTGTTATGCGGGAAGAGAAATGTCAGGCAGGGAACATTTACTGAGCTTCCATGAAGTACAAAGTGTCCAATAGCTCAATTCTGAGAGCAAATTAAATGTTAACAAATGGTTCGAGAGGAATTCTCATCATAACCGACAGACAAAATAGTCAACAACAAACCTTCAGGCAATCCTCACCTAGATGTGCAGACAGGTGCCGGTGGCAATCTCAAAGAATTTGGAATGCAGGTGGGGGTTGGTATGACTCAAGTGGAGAGAGGTTAAAATGGCTCAGGTCCCCTTTGGTCCTGATCTGTCTTGGGGGGCTCTCTATCTACCTCTTAATGAGTCTATTATACGCAGAGGTGATTTTCCTACTGTCAGTCTTTTGGAACTGTTATGGGATCTGCACAACTAGAAAATAAAAGTGCTTGTCTGAAAGTTTCCTTTTGACTTTGTTCCAAGATCTGGATGTCTGGTGTATGAAGAACATATAAAATGGCTTCACTAGTGCCAAAGAGAGACTTGGCTTCTGAGGCGTGAACTGAAACCTCGCCCAGGTATAACTGGGATCCACCTTGACAACCAACATCACCACTGAGCAACCTGAGGACCATAACTATGGGCCCTCGAAGACCGAACACAGCAGCGTCATCCAACCAGGAGCCTTGCTGTTCCAGCTGTTGGACAAGTCCTCACTTTCTATTCCAGTCTAGACCACCCGTCCATCCTCTTGGTGGGGTTAAGCTCTCATGGCTAAGGTCACTATTGGCTCATTTCTCTCAAGGCATCCTGCCTGGACACTGCCTGATACAGCCTGAGGACCTGACAGGACCCGCAACTGATTCAGACTGGAGACCCCGGCATAATAATAAAGTGATATGCATTTAAAATGTAATATATCATATTTAATATAATCGAGTGATAAACTGATACTCATTTTGAGCTAATTTCATCAGACATATGAACCCAGGGGCATTCTACCTCTGAGCTACACCCCCAGTACTATTTTAATTTGTATTTTGAAACAGGGTCTTGCTAAGTTGCTGAGGCTGGCCTTGAACCTGTGATCTTCCTGTCTCAGCCTCCCAAGTACTGGGATTATTGGTGTGCACCACCACACCCAGCAATCAATATCTTTATTATCTTCCTGAAAACTTTAAGAGGTCTGGAACACTTTGACCACCTCTTCAGTCATTTGTATGTCTTTGTATATATATAAACAGCTGGTTGGAAGAAGGCACCCTGCATGTAGTATTTCCAAATCTCCAACTCTCTGTGATGAAAGCCCTTTTATTCTTTCTAATCTAATGGATTAGAAGGCATTTTCACTAGCACCAGCACCTTCACCCCACAAGGCGTCTATGAGAAGAGCTCTTTCCCCAGCCTGCAGGAGGCCCCTGTAAGGCTCTGGGAGTCTAAGTGACTTGCTCAGATCCCAGGCTCTGAGCACTGGATGAGAGTTCATGAAGAGCTTGAGGCCAGATGCACATCCTTACCACTTCTGGCTCCCTCTAAGATCCTGCTGTCCACTTGCCCCTCTCGGAACATGTCCCTGACCATGCATTCTGACTTTATGATCAGTTGCCAGCTATGATTTATTTTGGAAGAGAGGACTGGCTGTATGGACAATGCCATGTGCACACCTGGAACAGTGCACATTGGGAGACTGAGACGAGGATGAGGACAGGACAAGGTATTAATGACAGAGGCTCGAGAAGGCCTCTCACTGGGAAAAGGAATGCAAGTGTGCCTCCCGGGGTGGGCAGCTGGCTGGATTCAGCTCTGGGCTGCAGTGTCCTTGGCTGGCAATGGGTAAGTCAGGGCGTGTGATTCTGGGACATGTGAGGCAGAGTCCCCAAAGGCTCATGACCTCAGTTCCCTAAGTGGGGACAGGCACTGAATGCTCTGGGGAAAGGACATTGAGTCTGCCCATAGATTCATACTTGCTCCAGCTTCCGGCAGCTACTGTCTGGGTCGTGGTTCTGAGGCAGCATTCCTGGATCCAGGCAGGTTTGATTGGGTTTCGAGGCTCATCTTCAGAGGGAGGGATCATAGGAGAACTGGCATTCTGGCAGCACAGAAGCTGCATGGGGTGTAGAGTTTAAGCCATTCGCTTTCCAGTTCTGACTCATTAACTTCATTTATTCTTCTTACAGACATTCACTCTTGGCTTACCCTACATCAGGGACCTGCCAGGTGAGAGGACACCTGCTGAATGGAACCAGGTAGCCCTGGGCTCTCAAGTGGGGCCTCGAGCATCTCCCCAAAAAGCCCATTGAGGACTCTGACCCAGAGACCTGTGTCAGGTACTTTCCAGTACTTAGACCTTACAACAATTCTAAGGGGAAAGGCAAGGTCACCTGATAAGACAACTGAAACTTAGATTACACAGGTTGCCCCAAATCCAGTAATCAATGAATGGCAGAGCCAGGATTCAAATCTAAGTCTGTTGACACTGAAGCCTATATCCTTAACCAATCCCAGGGCCTCCGTTTTACTATCTGTGAAACAGGTACAATTAAGTAATCCTATTTTTTAAATAGGATTATGATTAGTATCAAATGAAAATATTTTTCATTGTCAGCTGGGCACATAGCCACTTAGAGATGACAAAATTTTTCCAGCCTCCCTTGGATCTAAGGGTGACTACCTGACAAGTTATGGTCAACACTATGTAAGGAGAAGTGTTGGATGTAGTTTCCAGTCATGCCTGTAAAGAGAGAAGGCATATTTTCCCTTCTTCTTATCCATTTTGACCTGAAAACAGATGAACAGTGAATTATTATAGACCATTGGGCAACACTTAGGCATGAGGAAGCCACAAGATCAAAAGGACCTGGGTCTCATTTATCTTGGGGAGCCATACCAACCGTGGACTTGCTTCTGGCTGATGATTATGGGAGGAAATTTAACTTTAGTTTATTTAATCTTCTCTTATTTTTGATTTCTGATCCACGCAACTAGGTGTATAGCCTTACCAAATTATCATCTGTGTGAAATAGAAGGATAGCAGGAAGAATTTGTGAGTAGGGATCAGGACACCTGGGTCTTCTTTGTTCTAACTTAGTGTGTGATCTTGGACATGTCCTCCTCCCTCTCTGAGCCTCAGATATTTCCCTGTAAAGTGAAAGGACAGAAGGAAAGATAAAGCCCATTCCAGCTTGGGTGATATGTGAATCAAACACTATTATTTAGATAGTTATTTATTCTATTTATTCTATAGTTATTTGTAAAGCATCAACTGTTTCAGGCATTGTGCTATGTACTAGGAGTATACGGATAAACAAAAATGGGCCTGTCTGTGAAAAGTTTGGAGTCTAGGGAAGAAAGTAGCCACAATGTAGTGATATCTCATCTTGACACACAAAGCTGAACGTATCTAGGGGTGTAAAGGAAAGAGCCCTCAGATATTTTGAGAAATCTAGGAGGAATTTACAGACACGTGGTGGCCAAACTAAAACAGAAATCAACCCTATATATGGGGCAGGGGGCATATGTTTGAAAAAGGGCATATCAGATGAAAAGAATAATATAACCAAAGAGATGGAGGAAAGAGCTGATGTGGTGGGTCTGAGGAAGAGAAGGCAATTCAAGATGGCTGCGGTGTGGCCATGTTAGAGTGAGTGGTGGGACGTGAGGCAGCACAGATGAGCAGAGAACAGGCAAGAAAGAAACACAGACTGACCAGGGGCTGCCATCATCATCAACCTGGAGATGATGGGAGCCGTTGATGAGTTTTATAAGGAAGTGACATGGTTTTATTTGCATAAAGGAAGGGTGATTGTGCTGGAAGCAAATAATGAGTATAAAAGTAGAGCAAGGGCACAAATTAGAGGCTGCCCCTGTGACTCAGGCAAGATGCTGTGTGGCTGACTTCTTCTACAATGTGAACATGAATTCAGAAATACCCAGGGGACATATTTCACTACTTGACAGATTGTCTTAGTCCATTTCTGTTGCTATGATAAATTATTTGAGATTCAGTAATTTATAAAGAATAGAGGCTTGCTTAGTTCCCAGTTGTAGAGGCTGCGACAGTGAAGAGCCTGGCATTGGTATCTGCTTGGCATCTTGTGAGGGGCCTTCTTGTGCATTATATAACTTGGTGGAGGGTATCACACGGTGAGATGGAGCAAGGGTGCTAGCTCAGGTCTCTCTTCCTCTTCTTATAAAGCCACTAATCCAGCTGAGCACAGTGGTGCACTCTTGTAATCCCAGTACTTAGAAGGCTGGGAGAGGAGATCACAGGTTCAAGGCCAGCCTCAGCAACTTAGGGAGGCCCTCAGCAATTTAGCAAGACCCTATTTCAAAATATAAAATAAAAAGGTCTGGGGGCTGTAGCTCAGAGGTAGAATGCCCATGGGTTCAATCCCCAGTATCAAACAAACAAACAAACCACTAATCCCATCATGGGCCCCACCCTCATGACCTCATCTAATCCTAATTACCTCCCAAAAGCCCTACCTACAAATACCATTGACATATGACTTTAGGGAATACATGCAAACCATAGCAGAGCTTTTTCAGTATCTGGAGTTGGAATTCGGGAGAAGGCAATGTCTAAGTTTCTGAGTGGAGAGGCAGACTCCTATATTTATATTATAGGCAAAAATAGATGAAAGGGCCACAAGGCTGAACTTTTGAAACAGTTTCCCAAACATGTCACATGACTAGCTGCAGAGTCACATGGCCACACTTAGCTGCAGAAAAATATGGAGAGGAGAGTATTGCTTGAAGGGTGTATTGTTGTTCTTTTGTGGTGAGAAGAAAGGGGGAATGGATGCTGGGTAGGTAAGAGCTGTCTATCGTGTTGCTATAGAAGAACTGTAGTCTGGAAGACAGGAAAAGAATGTCTTTAAATGTTGCTTTGACTTCAGCCAAGTCAAATCAAATCTCTGTGTCTCAATTTGGCCACACATGAAAAACAGGTCTAGTGATATGAACCCCACCCATGTCACACAGTTATCATTAGCCTCGTTTGTAAAAGACACATCACTAAGTGCTTGGGACAAAAAGTAAAAAAAAACTCTGCTTACAGGTAAAGAAGTATTGCATGATTCCTTTAATAACTCTGAGAAAGAGACTCAGGATGGTGACCACGATTCATTCAGATAGTATTCTCTGAGATTTTAAGGAAACACACAATGTATCTTTATCTCAGCAATAGACATTTTTAGCATATGTAGCTAATGCCTTTGTTGTTGCAGATTTTTTTAAAAGTGGTCATAGATAAAATATGTATTGTCAGAACACATTGAAACCAGATTTATCTGAGGGCTAACGGCGGTACAAGCATGCGGCCATTGTGCTGGGAGCCTGTCCCTCTATGTGACAGCAGAGGACTGAGAGGAAAGATAATGCCTGTATCTGATATGAAGGAGTTGGGCCACCTCCTCTAATAGCCCCATCCTCTTTCTTCATTTCCTGAGCAATCCTCCCAGTGCAAGGAAGGAAGCAACCGGCGTTCTTGCTGCTGCTGCCCAGCAAAGCCAAGATGATTAGCTTCCATTTGCAGAAGGCTGAATTATCTCTGCCCTCCCCACCACGTATAAGCACGCGTAGTTCAGTCATTTCTTATTTCCTTTAACTTTACTTCATCACGAACCCCCTGAGATTCTGGACCCACAAGTCAGGATCGTAAATGCTTTGTCTTTGGGGAATTAGTATGTTTGGCCAAAGCTGATATTCAACAAATATTTATTATGAATAGTAATAACAGATAACAAATGGTGAACACTTACTTTGTATTGGACTTCAATGTGCATGATCTTACAGATGGTGAAACTGAGGCTGGAAGAGTTTCCATACTTTCCCTGATGCCTGATAACATTGGGGCTGGGACGCAAACCCAGCTTTTCCTGACTCCTGTATCTTTAACCAGTGTGACGCACAGTGACCGCATCAAACATCTTCTATGTTCCAGGCACTGTGTTAGATATGGGGAGCACTGTTCCTGAGCACGAGAGGGTGGGTTTGCAAATTAGTGTTATAACCCCTCCGAGAAATCTAGGTGGGAGGATGACACAAAGAGGAAAGTAGCGATCCAGGTAGGGAGGAACAGAGAGATCATAAAGAAGGCCAGGAGTGCACTGTGTATCGCTGGACATTGACTCAGGGATCCTGCATGGCACCCCTTCCTTATTCTGAGTGGCCATGCCACATTGAGCAGGATGCTTTGCTTCTCTGGGCCTCGGTTTCCCCATCTGTAAAATGGGAAGAATTTTATTGAGCACCCAGTTGAATGGTGGAGAAGCTTTGTAACTCTGTAGGACATCACGGTTGGGTAAAGTTGGAAGGGTCTATTGCCATGGACTTTCTCTTATTCCAAGGGCTGGTGGGGTGGAGTAGGGAAAATTTGATTTCTAACCCCTCCTCCTTAAGCCCCAGCTCTCTCCTTGAGCCTTTCTCATGAGCGTGTTTCATTCTGATAAGCATCCCAATGCCCAGTAGCCTTCCCCTGTGTCTTTGATAGAAGCCCAGGTGTGTCACTGATGGGATGAGGGCTGCGTAACTATCCATGGCTGCATGTGATCACCCATGTTGACAGACTGGAATGGATACTGAGCCCGTGTCAAGCCCAGTCACCTCCTGGCACTCTCATCTCAACTCATATTTGTTCTTTAATCCTTGTAGCAAAATATTTAATTGGGGGGAGAAATTGGGTATGAGTTGATTGATGCATTCAATCAACTGACATTCCTGCTGCATATTGAGAGCTGTCATCCTAGGTCAACAAATTGGCAAAGAACTTACATCTATGGGGCATCTATCCTGGTAATAGAAACAGTTAAAATAAATAAAGTACCCAATAAATGGGATCTGAGAAAATCTTGCAATTAAGCCTTCAAGACTCCTATATTATTTTCTCAGAGTTCACACCTTCTTCTCCATAGTCTGTCACACTGAACTGTTTCTAGTGCTTTGATGGGGTAAGGCTCCTGCCTGTCACTGGTCCCTTGTACATGCAGCTCTGTCCAGTGACTCCACTCTTTGTTGCCTTAATGCCTGGTTAATTTTCTCACTCATCTTTAACATCTAAACTTAAAGGCCACTTCCAGAAAGCATTTTCTACACTCTCCCTCATTTATTCCATATTTCTCCCATCCTAGCATATATATCATGGTATATTAGATTGTCTGGCTTTCCATTTTCAGGACAAATCCAAGTCATATAGACATTAGATGATAGTAAAAATGTTATGAGCAATTGTATTCCAATACATTTTATAACCTAGGTGAAATAGTAATTCTTCTAGAAATATGCAAGTTAATAAAAGTGACAGAAGAGGAAATAGAAAACCCAAAAGCTTTATATCTAACACAGATATTGAATTGGTAACTAAGAACCTTTCCTCAAAGAACACCCAGACCCAACATGTTTCAATAGTAAACTTTATTAAATATTTAAGGGTGAAATATAACATTTCTATACATTTTTGGAATACATATAAAGAAATTATAAAGAAATAAAATCTTAATTTCTACCTCTCAAAATAAGCAAAATGGATTATAGACCTAACTTTAAAGGTTGAAACTATAAAATTTTTGGAAAGAAACAGTAATAAAATGAATACATCTTGATGCATGCAAAGATTTCTTTGGAACAAACAAACAAACAAACAAACATCAAAATTGTGCTAGCCAGAAGAGAAATATATTGAAAAACTAAACGTCTATTCTTCAAAAGGCATTGATTAAAAAAGGGGGGGTTGGCAAAATAATTGAAACCAGATAATGCATGCATACCTATGTTTATAGCTGCACAATTTATAATTGCAAAGCTATGGAACCAGCCAAGATGTCAATCAACAGATGAACGGATTACAAAATTATGGGATATATACATAATAGAATTCTACTCAGCCATGAAGAAGAACATAATTATGTCATTTGCAGGGAAATGGATGGAACTGGAGAATATTATGCTAAGTGAGATTAGTCAGTCACAAAACGTGAAAGATTGGATGTTCTCCCTCACGTGCAGAAGCTAGGAAGAAACTGGGACATACGAGGAACTCCAGACAAAGGAGGAGAAACGTTAGTGAAGGAGGGGACATAACTTAGGGAGATTGGAGGGGGGAAGAAGACTTGAAGAGGGAAACACCTCAATGGACATGATGTACATACACAAACTTATCAAAGCCAATCAATGTGTTGAGCACGAGAAGATGGGGAGGGAGAAAGAGGAGGGTGGGAACTGGGGGAGGGCTCAATGAGTACTGTGTGCATGTATGTCTCTATCGCCCTGAACTTCATCAAGATGTATGATTACAATGCACCAATAATAAAAAAAGGGGGGGTAATTGTGTGAAATGGTAGGTATGTTAACTTGCTGTATTAGTCAGATCAACAGAATTCAAAGAATGAGTATATGAAAAAGGGATTTATTAGATCAGCTCACAATGTAGTCCTGAATTTCGACTGCACGTGAAGAGTCAGAGGAATCATCAGCTGGTCAGGTGGTCCAAGAGCGGGAGCCCCAGGATTGAAGCAACCACCAATTCAGTCCAGTCCAAGATGTGAAGATAAGGAAGCTCTTTGGAGAAACGATGGTGAAGTTTCAGCTCGAAGAGCTGGAGGCCGACGAACTCAGACAAGAGCAGAAGATCAAGAAGTTCTCCAGCTGGGCATGGTGGCACACGCTTGTAATCCCAGTACTTTGGGAGGCGGAGACCGGAGGATCCCGGTTCGCGGTCAGCCTCAGCTCTTTCGCTTTCTCTCTCTCTCTCTCTTCTCCTTAGTGAGGTCCTCCGCAACTTCGTGAGACCCGGTTTCAAAATAAAGTATAAAAAATAGGGCCGGGGGCGTAGCGCGGAGGTAGAATGCCCCTGTGTTCAATCCCTGGTACCGCAAAAAAAAAAAAAAAAAGTTCTCCAAGGAAACGGCAAAGTTGGAGACTGACGATCTCAAACAAGAGCAGATGCGTTTTCTTCAGGAAGAGTCGCGGCTCCCTCCACGCAGCTTTCTCCTTCTTTTTGTCTAAGTCCTGCACCCTGCTGCCCACATTTAGGGCAGGACTTCTAGTTCAATCTGCTGTTATACAACTAAAGTCACATGATCTTAGGAAGGTCAAGTTGACAAACCAGACTAACTATCACACTTGCTTGACTCCTAATTTTTTAACCATTAAAATGTATAGCAAAAAATCATGGTGGTTGTACATCTTAAATAGGTACAATAAAAAAATTAACGAAAATAAAATATAATCCACTAACTGACATAAAAGATTCATTATTCATATATCAGACAGAAGACTTGTATCCAAATTACATAAATAATTTCTGTACCTCAATAATAAGATAAATGAGGTTAGAAAGATCGGCCTTGGCCATGGGGGTGGAGGTGTGCCCTGGGAAGAGGCGTGGAGGAATCGTGGAATAACACAATGTTTTCAATGCGCCATGTTTTCAGAGGGGTTTTGCTCAACACAGTTGTACGTATCGTACATCAAAACTTGGAAAATGAACTAGGCATAGTGGCGTATCCTTGCAATCCCAGCACAGGGAAGCTGAGACAGGAGGATCGCAAGTTGGAGGTCAGCCTGGGCCACTAAGAGAGACCCTGTCTCAAATTAAAAAAAAAATTTAAAAAGCTGGAAGTGTAGCTCACTGGTAGAGTGCCCCTGGTTTCAATCCCCAGTACTCCAGAAGAATAAGGGGATGGATCAATAGATAAACATGTAACAAAGCAAGTAAAGTAAAATGTCAATAGCAAAACTAAGTGATAAGAATATAGGCTATCACTGTAAAATTCTTTAAACTTTTCTGTCTGAAAATTTTTATAATACCATGTCGGGAACAATTCTACTGAGCCAAAGAAACCAGGTGCAAACAGATTATTCCATGTAATATCCCATGTTTGTGGGTTCTAGAATCGACAAAACTACTCTGTCAGGCCAATGGTTATCTGGGCAGGGAAACCAGGGAAGTTTATTGGGAATGGGTAAAAGGGAACCTTTGGGATAATGGGAACGTCCTCTGCCTGGATTGGGAAACTAATTTTATGGGTATATACATAAGACAAAATATTTCCAACGGTTTATGTTTAAAATGGGTACACTCATTTATAGTATTTAAAGTCTATGTTAATACATTTGATTCTAAATTTTCTCTCCTTCTGGTAAACCAGGTATTCTTTCCAACATTCATGTATTATTGGGGGGCAGAACTAATACCTCCCAGTGTCTCTTCACCTACAGAGGTTCAGGTCCCTTTCCAAAGTGACACTTTTCAGCTGGCTCATCCCTGAAGTGGCGACTAGGAGATTCCATGTTTAATGACAGAGCATCTGAGAGCAGGTCCAGGTCGGGGCTCTCCTCTCTCTTCTGCCACATAGGGAAGGACCTGGGCATGAAGGGCAGCCAGCTTGTGGGGACTGTATCCCAGGAGCAGAGAGGGCTGCGTGCATCAGTCCCTGGTCTGGGGCACTGGAAGCTGGAGCTGCAGAAGCTGAGCCATCCCTTCTGAATACAGTCAGGGCCTTGGGAAAATGTCCTTCAATCCACAGTGTAGGAAAGAGAGAGGTCAGCTCCAGACTGGCTCTAAGTCAGGAAGGCATGCTGTGTCCACTCAAGGTCCTAGAGGGACAGCTCTCCTCCCGTCTTGGTCTTCTAGAGACTCTGTTGCAGATAAGGGAGACACCTATAGTGATCTTTTAAGCTCTGCTGCTCCCCCACTGCCTAATTTTGAGAGTCTCTACTCTTAATTTTTTTGGGGGGTACAGAATTGAACCCAGTGGCATTCTACTTCTGAGCCACACCCCCAGCCCTTCTACATTTTTATTTTGAAACAGGGTCTCGCTAAGTTGCTGAAGCTGGCCTCAAATCTTCAATCCTCCTGTCTCAGCCTCCCAAGTACTGGGACTACAGGTGTGTGCCACCATGTCCAGCTGCGTCTCTACTCTTGACTCTTACCTGCAGACCTCAGCAAGTCTCTGCTGTTCATTGGTACCTTTGATGAAATGGAAGGAATGGAAGGGGGGTACACATTTATTCTCTACCAGGATTCTGCTCCATTTCTTTCGATATCTTCGTGCCCTGGGAATGTGGCAACTTTGTGAAGGTGGGGACAATGTCCTGTTCATCTCTGCCAGTTCAGCCTGACCGGAGCCATGACGATGCTTACTGACTGAGCCTTTATTTTCTGAGCATTGCCTACATATATTAACCACCATTAGAGGACAAAATAAAGAGAAGATGTATTGTTTTTTCCTCAAGGAATGTGTTCTCCTGTCATGAAGATAAAATATTTCCACATAAAACAATTAGGAAAAATCACAAGTGAGTAGAAACGTAGCTCCCGGCTTTCTTACAGTTCATTTTCCATTTGTGCTGTGGGAAGGCAGAGCATGGAAGCGGTCCAGGCAGGCGCAGTTATTAGCAACTCCGTCACAGAGGAGTGTAATTTGACCTCGTGTGTGGCTGCCTGGTATATTTTAGGTAGAGAGGGAGGAAAAGTGGGATGCTTTCTGGGCAGGACATAGGGTGTAAGTAAGGCTTGATGATATGCATTATCATAGCCTGCCTGCTCACGCCACTGTCCATTATTTTCCCATTTATAGCTGCAAAGCTGGGCTCTTGGTGTGTCTGATTTTTATTATGCAGGAAGTTTTAAGGAGGCACTAATTTCTCTTGTAAATTATGCTCTTTTTTAAAGCACGACTCATGGGAGGACAGCTCTCAAAGCAAGGAGCACCTGCTGCTGCAAAGGCATTATTAGGACTTTTGAACCTAGGGAAAGAGCTCTGGGCTGGGATCTGGAGACAAGAACTCCCATCCCAACCCGGCCAGTGGTCTGCTGTGCTTCCTCAGCAGGTCCTCCCCAAACCCATGAGTCCTCTGCCCCTTCCTCCTTGAGTGTCTGCTACATGTACACAGTTGGAATGAATGCTTACTTGGTGGAGGAAATTGACCCGATTTTCTACATAATGTGTTTGTCCAGTTGTGACTTTGTCATCTCTAATAGGCTCCATTTCAAGTAGATTCCAGATGCCCTGTGATTCAGGGATAGGATTCCCTTTTCTTCTGCTTCAAGGTGCAGGCCAGCAAAGAAGTTCTGTTGTTTCTCTATATCCTAAGTTGGTGTTTGCCATAAAGTAGGCACTTCAATACAGTTATTGAATTTATAAACCCAAACCAAAACAAATGATGGGGTTAATGAGCCCAAGAAGGGCTCAGGTCTGCCTGCAGCTGTCCTCATAAGGTTCAGGGAGATGAGGCGGAATGAAGTCTGAGTCACTGGAGAGATGGGTGCTGTGCTTGACTAACAGGAAGTGCAAAGCTGAAGCCGCTCCCCGTCACAGCAGAGGAGGTGCTGAGCTGCCCCAACAGCTCGAGGACTGCCTTGAATAGTCACCAACTCCTGCCTCCTTCCTGATTACCCTCCCACCCCAACGTCCCACGGGCAATGCAATGATGGCAGACTACGCTCGTTTTCCTCCTTCTTTCTGGAGACCTAATCATGCTTGGCCTCAGTATCTGCCTCGTTGTTCAGATTAGAGATCTGAGTCATCTTCTCTTTCCTCATGTCCCACTGAATATCCCCACGGCTCCATTTCCCCCACCAAAGTGAAGAAATCCAACTTGGCTTTAATTGCAGACGCCAAGGGCCAGGCCCTGTTGTAGATGATTAGTCTAAGTGATCTCTTTTAATCCTCACAATAACCCCAGGGGTCTTTATATAATAGTGAATAATTAGAGGCTCCGAGTGGTTAGATGGCTTCCCCAAGGTCACAGAGCTGGACAATGGGATTTGTACCTAATCTGATGGACCGTAAGATCTTTGTTCTTCCAACATTGTCCAGTTGCCTCCAGTTCAGACATTCCCAGCTCTTCTTCCCCCTATTGTCTTGATTCTGGAATTGGGCACAGTAATTGTTCATCTGTTCACTCATCACTAGTGGTGTCAAATTCTTCCCTCTGCTCCCCACTCTCAGCTCAATGTCAGATACACATGTACCCATTCTCTGAACACTTTTACCAGACATTAATAAATTCCTTTAATTATCAAACATGTTATATTTTAATATACTTTTATTGGTGCATTGTAATTATACATCATAGTGAGGTTCAATGAGATACAAACATACATGCACACGGCACTTGGTGTGTTTCCTTCTGGATTCCACCCCACTCCCTGTACTTAATAGGATTGGTAGTGATACCTTCATATATGGAGATACCTAGCATTATTTGAACTGTTTCCTTCATCAGTTCTCTTTCCCCTGTCCACCCCACCTCCCTGCCCAATCCCCTTCCACTATTCTACTAGTCTCTCTCCTCATTTATTTGAAGTCCCTTTTGCTTCCTGTTTTCTCTCTAGCTTCCACATATGAGAGAAACATATGATCCTTGACTTTCTGAGGTTGGATGATCTCACTTAGCATTATATTCTCTGGTTCCCTTAATATTCTCACAAATAACATAATTTTGTTCTTCTTTATGGCTGAGTAAAATTCCTTTGTGTGTATATACCACATTTTCCTTATCCATTCGTCTGTTGATGGACACATAGGTTGGTTCCATAATTGGGCTATTGTGAATTATGCTGCTAAAAACTTGGATATGCTTGTACCACTATAGTATTCTGACTTTAATTATTTTGGAAAGATACCAAGGAGTGGTATAGCTGGGTCATACTGTAGTTCTATTCCTGGTCTTTTGAGGAACCTCCATACTGATCTCCACAATGGTTACACTAGTTTACAGTCCCACCAACAGTGTATCTAAGAGTTCCTATTTCCCCTCATCCTTGCCAGCATTTATTTATTAGTGTTTGTATTCTTTCACTGAGTAGAGGGTCACATCTCATATAAATTGTGAGGGAGAAGAAAATCCTCCCTTTCAGCCCATTCTTTCTTGTAAGAACAAGTCTATTTAGTCCCCTAGGTGGCCAGGGTTCCCTTCAGGTGCTCCTTCTATAAAGCAAGATCAGCCAGTGGGAGGGGAAGAAGCCCTTGACACTTGCTGCTCTCCATGGGTCCTGACAGGGAAGTACTCAACTCAGCTAAGAGAGGCTGGGAGAAGTCAGAGAACCCCTTACCAGAAGCCTGAGGAAGCTTCCACCCCATTTTCTTGCAGCATTTTCCAGACTTTGAAGCCAAGAGGTATTCCTTTGAAAAATCAAACAGCAACAAAAACAAAGAAAATAGTAATTTTTTAGCCTCCTGTGTGTAAGATGTGGTTGTATTTTTTTTTCAATTGGTGCATTGAAATTATACATCGTAGTGCTGTTCAGAGCAATAGATACATAAATGCATGTAGCATTCATTGTGTGTTTCCCTTCCATTACCCCCACTACTCCATAGAGAGTCTTTACCCCTTGTTTATCTGAGGTTTTCTTTATTTCCCAGTTTCTCTCTAGCTTCCATATATGAGTGAAAACTTTTAGCCTTTCATTTTCTGTGAGTGGCTAATCTCACTAAGCATAATATTCTTGAGTTCCATCCATTTTCCTGTAAATAATGTAATTGTGTTGTTTTTATGTCTGAGTATAACTTCTCTGTGTGTATACATCATAATTTCATAATCTATTCCTCTTAAAAAACTCAATACCAAAAAAACAAAGAATCCAATTAAAAATGGGCAATGCAAATCAAAACTACACTGAGATTCCATCTAACCTCAGTTACAGTTGCAATCATCAAGGATTCAGACAACAATAAATGCTGGTAAGATTGTAGTGAAATAGGAACTCTTATACACCATTGGTGGGATTGCAAATTAGTACAATCGCTATGGAGATCCGTATGGAGGTTCCTTAAAAGACTGCGAATGGAGCCACCTTATGACCCAGTCATACCATTTTGGGGGATCTTCCCTAAAGCATTGAAATCAGATTACTATAGGGACATATGCATTTCTATGTTTATAGCAGCTCAATTCATAATAGCCAAACTATGGAACCTGCCTAGGTGTCCATTAAAAGACGTGGTTCTTGAGACACACCTGTACTTTCCTGTCCCTCAACATCACAGCTCAACTTTTTCTTTAGCCATTCCATTCTCTCTGTGTTTCAGAATGCATGCCTGGTCACTAAGCTGACTCAAGAAAAGACTTAAAAATCGCCTGCTGTTCCAAAAGAAAGAAAAAAAATAAAGCAGGGCAAGCCTGATCTCCTGAAGAGGGGAGGAGAGACAGGCATCCTGGCTGCCAACTCATCCCAGCACTCAAGTAATCCCTGAAATTTCCTGGCAAAAAGAAAACCAGCAATTACCCAAGACAAGAAATGAGGTAATTTTTTTCCCCTGCTTGCTTTTTTGCCTACAGGAGAGAAATGACTGAAAGATTTTTTATCATGCTCTCAAAATAACCAATCTTGCCCCAGCAGGGGGAAAAAAACACTGCTGTGTTATGTCCTGCACTGAGAATATTTCTGGGATGTTTCAAAGTGTGGGGTGTGGGCTGGGAGCCTACTGAGACTCTTGAGAATGTGGCTGGCATGGGGTGGGGAAGGCTGGAGTTCAGAGAAAAGAGAGAGAGAGAGAGAGAGAGAGAGAGAGAGAGAGAGAGAGAGAAATATCAAAGCTTATTTCTAATTGCCTTAACCTTAGTTTTTTTTCATTATCATCTCTGTCCTCACTTCCCAAAACTTTAGACTCTTAGAAACGCTAGTACAATGACTTCTGTGATTTGAATGTGTCCCCTGAAGTGCATGAGTTAGAAACTATCTCCAGTGCCCCCTATTGGGAAGTGGGGCCTTGAGACAGTGATGAGGCTAGGAGGGCTCTGGACTCGTGTCACTATCTCTGAGCGGGTTCAGCCCGTTTGTCGCACAGCAAGCTCATCGCTCTCCCTGCCTTGCACACTTGTGCCCTTTTGCTTCTGGCCCTCCTCTGCCCTGGACGGTGTAGCAAGAAAGCCCTCCCTCCCCAGCTGCTGGGGCTCTCATATTAGACTTCCCAGCCTCCAGAGCTACACAAAATGAATCTCTGTTCTTTCCAAATTGCTGTCTCAGGTAGTCTGTGATAGCACCATAAAACAGAGGAAGACACCAGAATTGAGCCAAACTTTTTTTTTCTTTTTTTTTAATGTTTTTATTGGTGCATTGTAGTCTCACATCACAATGAGTATAAGTTTGGTGTTAACATACATGCACACAGCTCTTGGTGTCCCTCCCCCCCGCCTCCCCCCCGCCGCGTGTACCACTGAGAAGGATGTTGGTATAATCTCATATATACACATTGTTTATGACAGTAATTCCATAGATTCACTTCTTTCTTACCTTTCCCCTTCCCTTGTACCCCTTCCCTTGTACCACTGAGGGTTCTCCATTGTCATTGGAGTCCTTTTGTGTCCCCACTACTCCCTTAGCAATCAGGGAGATACAAATCAAAACTACTCTAAGATTTCATCTGACCCCAATTAGAATGGCAAGCATTAAGAAGTCAAACAACAAGGAGCCGGGCGTGGTGGCACACATTTGTAATCCCAGTACTTTGGGAGGCGGAGACCGGAGGATCCGGGTTTGCGGCCAGCCTCAGTTCTCTCTCTCTCTCTCTCCCCCCCCCCTCCTTAGTGAGGCCCTCCGCAACTTCGTGAAACCCAGTTTCAAAATAAAGTATAAAAAATAGGGCTGGGGGCGTAGCGCGGAGGTAGAACGCCCCTGCATTCAATCCCCGGTTCCTCAAAAAAAAAAAAAGTCAAACAACAACAAATGTTGGCTAGGATGTGGGGAAATTGGGACTCTTCTACACAGTTGGTGGGATTGCAAACTAGTTCAATGACTGTGGAGATCAGTGTGGAGATTCCTCAGAAAACTGGGAATGGACCCACCATATGATCTGGCTATACCACTACTGGGTATCATACCAAAGGGATTGAAACTAGAAAACAACAGTAATATATGCATACCCATGTTCATAGCAGCACAATTCACAGTGGCCAAATTATGGAACCAACCTAGATGTCCATCAACAGATGAATGGA